>APFE031312873.1:16707-29451 GCA_000404065.3 Pinus taeda | reverse complement strand
ACAATAATAACAATAGTGGGCTTCTATGGGGCACAAGAATAACAATATGGGGACTACATGGGTACAAAAATATAATAAGGGGGTTGTAGTAATAACAATAAGGGGTTACACTAGTAGTATAGGGCCTAACATGATCCCTCTTGATGCTTGGTATATCTAGCTTTAAGATAGAGGTAGGTTGGTTTTAACAAAACATGAAATGTTTTGGTTGTATTTGACCAGAAAATCAACCTGTAACAGGTAATTTACCCATCAAATTGTATCCCTAGGAAGAGAATAGACAACGTCTTGTTGTTTGGAAGTGTCACCGAACAAGTTTTGTCACAACCCTTGAAAAGAACATCAATATGTCTTTGGTGAAGCTAGAATATAAAGGAAAATTTGTGGATTGCATGGGGGATCTATAATTTATAAGTTAGTCAAAATTTAATGGAAAATTGTGGATTGCATAATGGATCCATTAATTTGAAGACCATAATCATCATACCTTATTATACACAGTTCATTCAATCACTTCCAATTAGAGATCAATTAGCCACAACATCTAAAGAATTACTTCACAAGATTGCACGATATTTCTGACCATCCCTCCATGAGCACTTCTTTGGCTATCCTTAAAATTCCACCATGATATAGACTCCCTGCATTAGATTATGGTTTATAATTGGTATTGTATAAATGAATAATTCTAATGAATACACTTTAGGCATTTAGGAATTTTATATATAGACATCACTTTACAAAATTTATGATGGATATAATTAATTAAAGTGATAAGAATTGTTATTATGAATTGTAATTTGAAATTAGATAATATTTACTATTTTAATTAATTCAATCTATGATTTATTAAAGATTACAGTGGTAAAAATAAACTTATGTGGAGAAGAGTAGGTTAATAGGCATGTGAGTAAAACGGAAGACTCAATGCTATCAATCAACATACAAAATTATAGCACAAGAAATTAAAATTGGTTAAAGCAAGAGTTCTATGAGGCAAAGTTCATTTCTCTGGCCAAGTATCTATTCTTCCTGGATGTCTATGGCATCAAGAAATTTGTAAAATGAAAGATAAGGAATATATTTGTTCAACATACTTAAAAGCTAGGAACCTCTTAAATGTGTAAGCAAAGAACTTTTAAACGGAAGAGTACCCTCTCCTCTCCTCTGCTATGGCTACAACTTTCCCATTGAACAACTTGGTAACTCCATATTCATGGAAAACCTGTGAACAATAAATATAGAGTCAATAATATCAATTTAAATCAAAATAAATGAAGCCTTAGAAAAACAAAATTGTATTAAAGAAAATGTAAACCGGTTGAAAAGATTAAAACTTACAAATTTAACATCAAGTCGGTGTGTTGTGTTTGAGTACATTGATATATAGAAATGGATTACACTTCAATTGAATAGTCATATGGGATTTATAGTTTTCAATAAAGTTTTAATGCATAATTAGCTATGGAAAAATCAAATTGTCTTTGTTCAATACTAAAAACATCGACAATTTATGTTAAAATTATTTTTATCATCTTAAAGATTTCTATATTGTACTAGAGGTTAAATTTCCAATTTTAAGAATTAGAACTAATATCTATATTACAATTAAAGTGAATTATCTCTCTCTCTCTCTCTCTCTCTCTCTCTCTCTCCTCTCTCCGCTCTCGTACTCTCTCCTCTCTCTCATCTATATTATATATATATATATTATATATAATATTATATATATATGTCATTAAGGACATGTAGATATTTTTTTTCTTTTGGGTGGGGTAAATTATATTAATTCAAAAGTGGGATTACAGAGTAGTACTAAGAGTTTTGCAAATCAATGTATATAATATATATATATATATATATATATATACATACCCAATGTCATTAAGGACATGTAGATATTTTTTTATTTTTGGTGGGGTAAATTATATTGATTCAAAAATGGGAGTTGCTAAGTAGTACTAAGAGTTTGCAATCAATCTATTACATGGTAGACCTGATCAAAGAAAAAAATAGACTCTCTAAAGAGAGGTACAAGATAACTAAAAGGAGGAAAGATCAAAATACAAGATACAACATAGAGTAGTAGGCCTAATTGGTCGAAATTGAACAGTATAACCTAGAAACCCAGAAGAAAAAAACATGGTATACAATCAAGCAGATGGATCTGAGTTTGTGGAAACCACCTAGATGGGGTCCTTGTCTCCAATATTTCCCCCTAGTAAGGGGGGAATCCTAGGATGTTGCTCAATGTGTTCCATCTATCAAACTAGTTCCTTCATGTGTTAGTGCAGGAGATCAAGAGAGTGGATGATGTCAGTCTGATGCTCATGTCAATCGAGAAGAACTTGACTTAGGAAGAATTTCATTTTCCAACAGAGATCAATAGTATGCATATAATGATTAAACCTACCACTTGTATTTTTTGTGTTCGGAACCCAACCAACCATCTAAAAAAGAACCTCCATGTTTGAGAGATAGAATTTGTGAGAGGCTCCTTCTCCCTCAACATAGGTGAGTTCATCTTAGATGGGACTGAGAGTGAGGTCACAATAGAGAGAGATTGTTTCTTCTCGGTGGTGATGCATATGTGAACTATCCCTATGGGACCTCTATTGGTAATAGGCCCCTACCCTGTGAACTTGAACTCACTGATGAGGCATGGGGGGTACGTCAATGAGACAAAAGGAATCTTACAACAAGGAAGAGAAAAAGGAGACAGAGCTAGCGCTAGTGGGATGCCATGATACTATAACACTAAGAGGAGGAATTATGAGAAAAGGGAGAATGTCATAGGGAGCTTCCGTCCACACCCACTGAAGACGGGGGGCATGATGACTGTGTGGAAACAACTAGTTTCTAGAGACTAAGAGGGAACACATTGGCCAAGCTATGAGAGGGCTAAGGGAACATTGGGAGAAGGAAAGAAACAAATGGGCAAGAGGTGAAAGACATGAGAGAGAAGGAAAACTAAGAGAAGGGTAATGGGCGGGATGAGAGATGGAGGAGAATTCCTGAGGGCCTAAAACAGAAACATAGAAGTGACTAGGTGATCCATGGTCTTTTCTTTGGTGATGTTAAACAAAATTTCATAAAAGAGCATGTAATACCACAAATACAACGCTTAAGAAAAAGAAACACATAAAAGAGACCATAAAGACAATGCACGAATATTTAATAATGAATTTCACTCATAATGTGTCAGCTACGTCTCTAGGCCTAGGTTCAAAGTGGAGAGGTCTCTTCATTATCTCATCAAAAGAAAATAAAGTTAGTGGAAAAATACATGATTATACCTCACTTATGGGAGTGAGTTGAAAATGGGATGCTTAGATCCCAAATCTAACTGCACCAGTGAAAATCTTTGTGATATTTTGAGTAAAATGAGTATAAACTCAGTTGGATTTTGACACCATAAATTCTAGACTCCCTAAGAATATCCAAGATTCCACAACAAAAATAATATACCACAAATATTCCCTAGAATCTACCACAAAATAATTATGGAATATTCCCTCAGGATCTATTCCCGATGCAGGGTTCTGTAGGCCTAGTTCCTCTGTCCTGGTTCGGCCACAACTTGTCATCTGTTATGATCTCTCATGGTCATTTGTAAAACAATTTGGCATGGTTTTCATAGTTTTTCCTATGGATTTTACAACCTCCCATCATTGTGGTCCATTAGTATTTGATTGTTATTTCATGTAGGTGGCCCAAGGTCAAAGCCTCATGGCTTCCCATTGAGTGGTCTGTAACAAAAATTACAAAAAAAATTTCCCTCATAAGTTATATGTGGTGTTTGTTAGGTAGGGTTCCCAGGGTCAAACCAATGGGCCTATGGTCCCCTTTCTAATTTTTAAAAGTAATACAAATGGAACCTTAATATATATGTGCACCCATGACCCAGGGGCGTATCTCAATTAGTGATCAGAGTAATATGAAATCTGTGAAAACTGAGAGAATTAAGGCTCAAATCCCTCCAGTTGTGGCCCAATTTACAGAAAGGAGGATAGGTCATATAACCCTAGAGGTTTACTAGTAGTTGCGTGTTAGACAAAATGTTAGGTTCCTTTGGGATATAAAAAAATGAAAAATATATGTGCGCTCATACTATCGTTAAGAATGAAATCATTGGTACAATGGTCGGTCATTGAGTTTGTTCTGCCAAGGTCGGGAGTTTGACTCCTGTAGCCTCCAATGTGCTCTTTGACTTGGGTGCGTGGGCCCTTTTAAATGCCACCAAGGTGCCACGTGGTTCCATTTCATTGGTCCATGTGTCATCGCATCATTGGTCAATCAATGCCATTGTGTGCCAAATGGAGGCATCTGAAGGATGAAATGTGGCATCTCCTAGTTGGTTCCATGTCATTCCATGTGGTACTTGATGGGTCCTACTAACCGCTAAGTGGGATGCTTATGGGGTTGTCACATGATAGTGCCATTTGGCACCCTATCATACCACCTGCAGAATAATTTTTAATGTTTTACATGAACTTCAGATGAGCATAACTTTCGCATATAGACTCAATTTGAGTTATTTTTCATGCCATTAGAAAGATCTTACCAAACTCTATGCCTTGGTGCTAGTTTTGTTGAGATTTCAGGAGTTCAAATTTTGAGCCTTTTTGGATCCTCCTAGATCATTCCTCCCCACTAAGAATATTTTTGGCCTCCAAAAACCTTATCAATAAACAAGAAGGTGAGGGAATCACTCCCTCACCTTCTCATTTCCAATCCATCAATCCTTGCTAGGATGCATTCCTTTGAAACCCACTCAAAGGTACTCCACATCTCCCCTTTGTAAAGTCCTGGTTCTTCTGTCTAGGATGATATCTTTAGGAAAATTGTTCAAGTATTATGGACAAAAATCATCAATCGATAGAACTTGACCACTCTCCTTAGGGCCCATTATTATGGGAGTTTCATAGAGTTTCAAGCTCTCAACACTGACTACATAATACATCTACATAAATGTTGGAAGATCAAGGCGATAAGAATTTGTTCCAATATTTTCTAACATGGTGAATGGACTATATCTAATTGGTTCCAACTAATTCTTTCCTTTTTCCTTTAATCTATCCTTGTTGATGTGAAGCCATACTCTATCTCCAACCTAGAATTGGTGATCAATTGTGTTTGTCATGCTAGACTTTAACTCTTTTTCAAATGTTCCTTCATTGCTTGATGAATCATCAAGATTCATTGAATGAAATTGCGATCTTTGTCTTCATCACTTCATTCAATGGAATCCTCATATTTCCCAAATACCAAAACTAAGGGATATTTCGAAAAGTATCCAAATCATGTCTCAAATGGTGAACTTTGAGTAGAAGAGTGCAAATCATTGTTGTATGCATGTTGAACATAATGTATTTGTTCATCCCATAACTTAGGATGATTGGTGCAATACCCGCGAAGAAAATGAACCATTGTTCTGTTGACAACCTTTGTCTCTCCATTAGTTTGTGGATGGAATGTTGTATTCATTTTTAGCTTGGTATCCATCATCTTCCACAAGATTTTTTAAAACTCTCTAAGGAATCGAGAGTCTCAATCTGAAACAATGGATGGGTTAACCAAAAATGGACCCATACATGTTGAAATAAAAATTGAGAAGACTACCTCTTACATGAATCAAGATACACATCGTGCTAAACCTATCCACCAATACTTACAAGTAGTCATGACCCTTTATTTACAAAGGAAACCCCCCTAAAAAATCCATGGAGATACTCTCCCAAGGATGGTAGGAACAAGGTGTGTTGTGTACAACCCCAATTTTCTATTAGTGTGCTTACAAACAAAGCACATCACAAACCCCTTTACATATTTGGTTACAATTTCTTTCATCCAATGACAACAATAAAACCTTTGCAAGTGAGACATATTTTTTCTTACTGCAAAGTGACCAGACACAAGAGAAGTGTCAGCTTATCAAATTACATGGACTCTTTCACTTGTAGGAATGCATAACTTGCATAGGTGGTAGAGTATCTTATCTACAAATGGTAGTTCTCCACATGTGATCCATGGGTTAGCTTCTCATATACTTATTTAAAATATTCATCAGTAACATATTGTCCAATATAGCTATCGTGAGATAAGGAAGAATTCTTTAAAACAATAGATGCAAAAACAAGATGTCTAGAAAGAATATTTTGCACTTTGCTACTCATACCCTTCTTGTATTTGATTACCAAATGGAACTATTGAAGAAATCCCATCCACTTGAAGTGACGAGCCTATTGCAACTTGGTATGTGACAAGAGATATTGTAAAGGTTGGTGTTATTTACATATGATAGTATCCTTCCCTATCAAGTAATGCTTCAATTTCTTAACACTTTGAACCAAGGAAACAACTATTTGTCATGCATGGGATGGTTTACAATAGCTTGAGAGAAAGTCTCTGAATGTTAAAAAGTTGATTTCTGATGATGCATCAATACTGCACCCATAACATAACCACTCAGATTTGTCTTGACCTCGAATGGTTGTTGAAGGTATGGTAAGGTTAGTATTAGCACTACACCAATAGTTTCCTTTAAGGTGTCAAAATCCTTCTACTACTTTCCTCCCCACTGAAATATCTGCTTCACATTGGTTAGGCCATGCAAAGGAGATGCAATGATGGAGAAATTAGCTATGAATCTTCTCCATTACTGAAATTCTCCCAAGAAGGTTCTCACTTTTTTTATATTAGTAGGTATAGGCTATTTTAAAATTACATCAACTTTAGAAGGATCAATTTTTATTTGACGTACTCCAGCAATATGACTAAAATACACCAAAGAAGTTTCTCCAAATTCACATTTGGACAATTTTACATGTAGTTTCTACTTTTCCAAAGTATCCACTACTTTTTTGATATGTTTTACATGACCATCCCATGTTTTACTAAAGACAAGTGTATCATCTAGGTATACAAGCATAAACTCATGTGTTAAAAATGATTGAAAGAGATCATTCATTACCCTCATGAATGTAGTTGGGGAATTGCAAAGCCCAAATAACATTACCGACCACTCAAACAGTCCTTGCTTAGTTTTGAAAGAATTTTTTTATACATCATTCTTTGTAATTATGATATAATGATAACCACTGTGAAAATCCAACTTAGTGAAATAAACAACATTCTTCAATTGATTAGAAAAATCATCTATATGAGGGAGAGGATACTGATTTTTCACTATGATCTTATTGAGAGCTGATAATCCACCCACATTCTACATGTGTCATATTTCTTCTGGCACCAACAAAATTGGTTAACCACGTGGAGATGAGATAGGTCTAATGAATACTTGATCCAATAGGTCTTCTATCTGTTTCTTGATTTTTTCCATTTCCACAACTGGCATCATATACATGCCTGCATTTGGTAGAGGGCCATATTGTTGAAGATGAATTTCATGTTGGATTTCCATTTTAGGATGAAACCCACCTGGTTCCTAAAACATTTCATCATAGTTAAATACAAAGTCAAATATGTATTTCCTGTGAGAAGGATTACAACCTTTGAAAGCATCAAATGCTTCAACATCTTTTTCCCTCACAACCATGAGAATACATTTCTCGCTGGAATTCATGAATCTCTTCATCTATCCTAAAATAACAAGGTTTGAATTGATCTTCATATTGTGTGCTCTAACAATATATTCCACCGCATCTTTAGTGAGATGGTACTTGTTCTCATACCTAAAAAATACTTCCTTCCTATCATATAATGTATGGACTCCCCAAGAATATGCCACAAATGTCAAGTGGGACAAAATCTAAATCAACCTCATATATCATGTTTGAATCAATGGTAAACCTAACCCTACATTGCTTGGTGACATTGAGTTTTTCATTGTCACATACCCAACCAAGAGGATATGATTTTGGATGAGGTTTGGTTTCTAGACCCAACTTATTAATAATTGATTTTGAGATCAAATTAACTTGAGAACTTGGATAAAATAGTTTATATATTTTTGTGTGATTGGATAAAACTCTTATATGAAACAATTCACTTTTTGTTGCACTCATAAACATTATATTCATTTTTAATACTTGAACTAGCAATATTTACAGAGCTTGAATTAGCATGAAGGGAAATTTTACCTTATATACCAACAGTTGTAATCTTCATCTTATCACTGGAATTAGACCCAAGGTCTTGTTGCACTGTAGAAACCATCTTCTACTTCCCTTTTCCATAAAACTTCTTAGGATTCAATTTTGGATGCAACTGCCAACAATTCTCCTCATTGTGCCCTTGTTTCTTGCAATGGGTGCAATATGACTTCCCTTATTATTTATATGTTGTTATTGTATTCTTTCCCTTTCCTTTTCCTTTTAACTTGTTTTGAGGCTTCGATGATGTCTTCTTTAGATGATATTCTTGTCCATGCTATCCCTTTTTTTCAAGATGAATTGATTTCATGCTACCTTCATCTAGATTAGTGGGATCAAACAACAAAAATGAATGTCAAAGATAATTGTGTAAAGCATCAATATATTTAATCAAGTATCTAGTGAATCTAAAGAAACATTCAATGAAAATTCTTACTTACTAAGGTCTTCTATAAAATTTTGAACATTTTGAAATTTTCCTTACCTCAGGTTTTTCCATTCCATCATGGATTTTTGCAGGTAACCCAGTCGACAAAATTTCCCTCTTAATGCATAAACAAACTCGGACCATGAATAAAGGAGCTTACCATTATGCTGACTAGCTTTCTAAATCTTCTCTCCCACCATACAAGAGTTGTGCCTCCTAGTCAAAGAGATGCCAACTGAATCTTTGCTTCATCTTCTTCAATATGTTGTATACAAAAATACTCTTCAATCTGTCTAATCCAATTGTTTAGCTTTTCTGCATTATCTTTTCCATTAACATGGGTAAATCAAATTTAACATCTAACTTTTAAAATGGATTTTTTAAAAGGATTTCTTTGATGACTATTTTAATGATGAGAATGAGATGAATATGAACATTCATTTGAAGATGGAGATGAAGGTTCAAGAGGGTCTCCTCCCTTTCCTTTATTTATTTAAACATTGTCCTATGTTTTCTAGTTATTCTTCTTTTCATTCTTTACCACTGTCTTCTCATAATCTACAAACAATTTATCTACCATGTATGCCATATTTTAGAAAGCTTTATGGAAATATTTTTCATTCTTTGTTCAATATGACTCCTCCAGTGCCAGCTCTTCCAAGATTGCCCTTTGCAGCCCCGTCAAAAAATAGAAGTTGACTCTAGTGATTTGCAATCCATCCTTGGAACTCTTTTATTGTAGCCCTTATTTGCCATTCTTTTGGGAGGGAGATACTCTTTGCAATTTTTTGGAACTGAAGATTGAGAGAAGAGCCCCAATTTATATTTTGCTAGTTGAGACTTAAATCATCTTTATGGTCTCTCAGACACTCTTTTAACTGGCATTTTATTTTAACTACCACAAGCTTCGCATCCTGTTCATAGTTTTTGAGGATCCTCTTATTTCACTCAAGCCAAACCTGCCAACAGGTTATTTTGGGGAGAATAGACCATGCAGCTCTAATAATTTTGTTTTTTGGAGGAGGTCCGGGATACCTTTGCAGTCATTTATTAAAAAAATCAGGAATGAAGGAAGGCAAAGTGAAGCTGGAACTCAAAGTTCCTAGCAACTCGGTCCAGATTTACAATGTGAAGGTACATTCAAGCATCAAATGAGAAACGCTTTCCTGGTTTACCTTACAAAGAATGCACCTTGAAGGGTCGTGGAAGCCTCGCTTCTGAAGATTATCATCTATCAATATTTTAGAGTGGCATAACAGCTAGTTGAAGAAATCAATTTTGGGCAAAGAGGGATAATGCCATATCCCTTTCCACGGCTCTGGATTCGTGGCCACATGAGGGCACTCACATAGCTTGGCGTAACCTTGAGCAACGGTGTATCCACCAGCCTGCACACCCCAACCTCTTGAGTCCCAATTTCGAATCAATGTTGGAGCCAACCCGTGGAGCTTGGAGAGCAAGACCTCACTCTCCATAGACAAAACTGGGGGCGTTTCAAGATTCCAGCTAACCTAGTGTGAATCCTGCCAGACGGAAATCTCCCACAGGGAACGTAAACCAGTCTCATACATCCATCTGCACAGAGCTTGAAGCGAGCAACAATCTCTCAGTGGCTCATTGTTCATTATTCTGTCTGTCCAAAGGTTGATCCTTTTTCCATTACTGGGAATCCAGTAGGCATGAGCATTGATAAGAGGGCAGGCTTTGACACAGAGCTTCAGAAAGGCGTATTTGGATGCATCAGAGGATGATCTAGACAGCGGGAGCTCTGGCCTTTGAAGTATTTTTTCCAAAGAGCTAATTGCGCCCAGCCAGGGTTAGGTGCAATAATTCTCCAGATAAGCTTAGCTCCCATTGCTATATTATGATAGCCAAGGTCTTTGAAATTCAAGCCTCCTTCCAACAACAGTTTGGAGATGGATTCCCAGTTGACAAGTGACATCCTTTTCTCATTCTGCTTGCCCCCCTTCCAAAAAAAATTTCAAATGATCTCATCCATTTTTCTGATGATGTCAGTGCGAGCAAGAAGGACATAAAACTGAAATAAGGGAAGATTGTTAAGGACTTATTTGATGATAACAAACTTACCAACAATGTTAAGCAAAGAAAAGCCCCAGGCGAGCAACTTGTTCTTGAATTTCTCCAATTGAGGAAGCCAATATCTGTTATAAGATCTTTTGAGAAATACAGGGAGGCCTAAATACTTGAAGGAAGTCTAATTAGAGGAGTTGGTGAAACCAAAGATTCTGGAAATGGAGTTGAGCAAGCTGGAGGTGGTGTTCTAGCAATAGATATGACATTTTCCATTGTTTAGATTGCTTCCTGAAACCATACAAAACTCGTCCAAAACTCCTTTAAATCTAGAGGCCAAAAGCACAGAAGCAGCTCCCAATAACAAGGTTTCATCCACAAAGAGGGCATGATTTATGTTTTTGACACCTCTTGCTATGCAAAGCCAAGCTATTTCCTGATCCATCATTTTTTTGCCTAAATAAAAACTGAGGACAAAGGCTTGAAGAACAAATAGAAGGGATGAGAGAGGGCACCCCTGCCTGATCCCTCTCGTGGCTTTGAAAAAGTCAGCTGCTCTGCCATTTACTAATGGAGCAATCCAAGGCTCCGAAATGCAAGCCCGAATCCAATTTATGAATGTCTCACCAAATCCAAGCTTATGTAAGAATTTTAATAAAAAAACTATGCCTAACTCTATCGAATGCATTTGCTAAATCAAGTTTGATAACCATACCTTTTTCATCACGACTTAGGCTTGAGTGGATTGCCTCTTGGACCAGAATGAAATTGTCCATTATCTGTCTACCTTGAATGAATCCTCCTTGGTTTTCTGGAATGATTTTGGGGAGGATGAGCTTCAGTCTATTAGCGATGACTTTGGTGATCAGTTTGTAACTAATATTACAAAGCGAAATCAGACGAAACCTGTTGAAGGAGTTGGCTCCTTTCTCTTTGGGGATGAGGGCAAGGAAAGTAGAGTTCGTGCTACCCCTGATTTTCTGGCATACTTGGGACTTAAGAACCATTTTTTAAAGGTCTTTTTCCACAATTGACTAGCAAGTTTGCAGGAATCTGGCTGAGCATCCATCTAGCCCAGGGGCTTTGTCTGGGTCCATGGCAAAGAGGGCATCCTTGACTTCATTCTTGGTGACTTTAGCTTCAAGAAGATGATTCATTTCAATAGTAATTAAGGAGGGGACCACATCCACCATATCAGAGTTTTGATCTAGATTTATATCATCACTGTATAGGCTTTTAAAGTGAAGGGAGGTTGCTTTTTTGATGCTTACAACATCCTTGTGAATGATAGTGCCATCTTTGATTTCGGAAATGGTGTTGGAACATTTCCTTGCCTGAGCTAGTTTGTGAAAGAAGGAAGAATTCATGTCTCCTACTTTAAACCAAAGACTACGTGACTTAAGTCTCTAGTATTCTTCCTCAACTAGACAAGCCTTGTGATAGTTTTACTGGAGCTGGGCCTCTTTATCTAGAATCTCTTTTGTTATGTCATCTATTTCAGCATGGTGATGATGAAATTCCAGAGTGCGTTGGAGTTTTTTCCTTTCATTAGCTAGATTGGGAAGAGTTTTGGCCCAACTTTTCAAAGCCCTTTTCACTCTTCTGAGCTTCTCCTCCTAGACGAAAAAGGGGGAGCCTTGTTAGGTAAACTTGACTTAGGATAGAGTCAAATTTGACCAGGTTAAACAGTGATGGTTTTGGGGCACATGGTATTGTGTAGCCATAATATTCTACCCATGGTATTATATGTAATGGAGCCTATAAAAGGCTGGAAGGACTTCATTGTAATGCAAGACCTGGAGGTGAGCGGTGAAGGCTCACTTGGTTGGATTGGCTAGGGTTTTGGCCAATGCTAATAAGATCTTATTAGGTTGGGTTTTTCCTCGGATTTTGGGGTTTTCCCGGACAAACATTTGTGTTTATGTGTTTATGTGTTTATGGTTGTTGCTGGTTATTTTTATATTTATTCCTCTCAGTAATTATTTATGTTATACAGTAAACTTCTTAACAACTGGTATCAGACCCAGATATTGGCTTCAAAGGGATTCTTTGATGTCAGGGGTTTATAGTGCCTGATCAGATCAATGTAGCCTTTTTAGAGACCTGGGTCTGGAAAATAATGGTGGAACAATCGTACGCAAAAGAACCTCGAGGAGAATGTACGGAAGATAG
>APFE031312870.1:28995-47457 GCA_000404065.3 Pinus taeda | reverse complement strand
GTTGGGCGGACCCACCTATGGTTTTGTGCATGATTTTTGCACATGTTTTTTGGACGCGATGGTTTTCGGTCCATGGTAGTGGATCCGATGGTTTTTTGGTCCATGGTATTAGACGTGATGGTTTTTCGATCCATGGTATTGGATGCTTCGGCATGTATAAATATGTATTGTAAGATTGAAAGGAATATAATGAAAAATTAAGCTGGTAGTCCCGGTTTTGGGATCGAGGGGACAATCTCTGTGCATATGTGTTTTTTATGTGTTATGCTCTCGCATTGTTTATTTTTCTATGATTTAGAATTCGTATGTAGATAATTTTTGTACGGGGTTAAAACCTACATGGGGGAGGAGTAAATGAGGAGGATTTACCTCCTACAATCTCTCTCCCTTGTCCCATTCGAGTTTCAAACCTTAGTCTCGCCAAAATTCCTTGATTTTATTTTCCAAACTTGCATTCAATGCATATTAGTTCACTAGGCATAATATCTCACTTTAATTCATCTCATTAAACAAAATATAATAAAAACATGTAATAAGTTGTGAGAAGAGTTTGTTTGACTAATCTAGGAGGTGAATTAAGGACCATATAATTACCCAATGATGATGCTCATAAATAGATGAGGATGAGCACAAGAAGTCTCTGCAAAACACAACTGATACAAGCACATGAATCCTCATCCCTAAGGGTGTGATATCACTGGAGAAACTGTATGACTTGCAGAACTGCTTTCAGGGACCTGTGAACTCCAAAACCCATAGCTCTACATTTTTGCACAAATAGATCAATATGGGAATGGAAAAGCATCTAAAGTTTGTGAATCTTGGTACATGTTGTACATCACAAGAGTGGCAGGTTTTCATCCACCTTTTCAAACAATACCATGATGTATTCATGTGGACGTACGACAATCTCAAGACATATGACACGCGAATAATACAACATGTCATACCGATCAAGGAGGGGGACAATAATTTTTAGAAGAAGCTGAGGAAGGTTCATCCATCACTTGAGTCCCATATACATAAAGAACTGACCAAGTTGTTGGATGCTCGAATCATCTATAAAGTGTGAAACTCAACATGGGTGTCCAATTTAGTCCCTATAAGAAATAAGACCAAGGAGATCCTCCTGTGCATAGATTTCTGTAATCTAAATCGCACCTTGGACAAGGACAACTACCCAGTGTCCTCCATGGAGCATAAACTACAGATAATATTTGGAGTAGACATGTTTTCTTTTCTTAATGGATTTTCAGGATACAAGGAGGTTTTGGTAGTAGATCTTGGCAGACTCAAAACAATGTTCCATACCAAGTGGGGTACGTTAACTTTCTGCAGAATGGCACTTGGGTTAGTAAATGCAGGTGCAGCATTTCAACGTGCAATGGACATTGCCTTCTGTGGTCTTATCAAAGAGAGCATGGTGTTCTACCTTGATGATGTAACAATCTTTTCTAGATAGCATTCAGACCACCTGCGCCATCTCAAGAATATTTTTGAGTGATGCCATAAATAAAGGATATCCTTGAATCCCAAGAAGAGAATCTTCATAGTGTCTAAGGGTAACCTGATTGGACACATCATTTCCAAAAGTGGGATCAAGGTAGATCCAGAAAGGGTTCGGACCATCACAAATATTCCCTACCCCTTGAACAAGAAAGCTATACAGTCTTTTCTGGGGAAAATTAACTTCCTCAGAAAGTTCATCTTTGATTAGGCACAGATTGTGAAACCCATACAGGAGATGATCAAGAAAGACACAATTTATAGTTGGGGAAAGAGGTAAAAGGACACATTAACCTGTATCGAGCAAGAAATAGTAGAGGCACCAACTCTACACTTTTTCTTTTGACACTTCACTCATTGTAGTGCTCACTCAGAAGAACAAGTTGGAAAATGAGTGACCCATCTCCTTTAGTAGTGCGAGCTTGCAAGGACCAAAACTCAAATATCCCGCCATGGACAAGCAAGATTATGCAGTGTACAAGGTGGTCAATCATTTCAAACCCTACCTGTTGAAAAAACCATTGCATTGTTTTTATGCCACACCCAACAGTAAGATCATTGCTTGTTCAACAAGGGTTGGGTGACAGAAGGGCGAACTGGATGATAGGACTGCAAGAGTATGATCTTGACATCAAACTAGTTCATACCATTAAGGGTCATGTTCTTTGCAAACTAGCAACAGAAGTAGTTCACTCACAAGAGGAAGAAGAAGAGATCGCAAGCTGGGAGAAAGAAATAGAAATGTACAATGCTGAGTGAGCCTCTCCCACTTCGCATGAAAACTCTTGGTACTTAGAGGTGTGCTAGTATCTTGAGCATGGCACCATTCCCTCTCATTTTTCTATGTGGCAAAAGAGGGAACTCCGACTTAAAGCTTTATCATACCAGTTGGTGCATGGGGTGCTTTATAAAAAACACCATAATGGTATCTTACTCAAGTGCCTAAAGGCACAAGATTTAGAAAACGTTTTATGTGATCTCCACGATGGACCTGCCGGGGGACACTTTGCAGGTAACACCACAACACACAAGGTTACATGGGTTGGCTTCTACTGGCGTACAATATACAAGGATGCACATGCTTATGCATGTAAGTCTCCAACCTTTCAAAGGTGCACCGATAGAAGTAGAAGGTTAGCAGCCCTACTATAGCTTGTTGCAGTGGAAGAACCATTGCAACAACGGGGCTTGGATATCATTGGGGATATTTTCCCACATTCATCGAATCAACATTGCTATATTATGAATGCTACAAATTATTTTACACAATGGATAGAGGCATTTCCATTAAAACAAGTGAACGATTAGGAAGTCATCAACTTCCTACAACAAAACATCATTTCCAGGTTTGGTGTTCCTACCTCACTTGTTTCTGACAATGTAACACACTTTTATTCATTGAATCTTTAAGAATTTGCTTTGGAAAATGGTATTTTTTTGAATAATTCTACTAATTACTATCCACAAGGAAATTTCCTTTCCAAATCTACAAACTAAGAACCTCATTCGCATCATGAATATACCATTTACTCTGAAAAGTGAAACTCTCACTCTGCTTTGGTGAATGCTGTATGGGCTGACCGATTCATGCCTAAGACTTCTCTGAATACTTCCCCATACTTCCTAGTATATGGAAAATGTAACAAACTGTATGGGCTGACCGATTCATGCCTAAGACTTCTCTGAATACTTCCCCATACTTCCTAGTATATGGAAAATGTAACAACCCTAGTGAAAAATTCAGGTAATAAAAGTTAGTAAAGGAAAAATAAGACCATGGTTAAGGGACACTGATTCCAAGTTGAATGTTGGGAAAATATATCCTATTAGGCATCCATGGATGTGTCTTTTGGATAAGGAAAATTGGCAAAGGCTAAGGCAAAGGCATTAAAAGGAAAAAATGAATTTTTTGCACATTTAATTATGAAATGAAGGAAATTAGGAGAAAAGGAAAGTAAAAGGTCACAGGTTGCATGTGAGGAGGAAATTAAAGGAAAATAATGGAAAATGAAGAAATTTGAGGCCTCATGCATAAGAAGGCTTTCGAGGATCAGTTCATGGCCTTTTTCAAGTATAAGTTTGGAGCTCTCTCATTATTTTCTCTCTCTCTTACTCTCTTGGTCACTTAGATATTCTTAGAGCACTCTTATTTGGAGCAAAGGAAAGGGAAGGCAAGGAAAGGAAATAAGGATCAAGCAGCTTCAGTAGGAACACTTAAATGTAACCTTTTGCATGTGTGATTTCCTAGCTAGTTTGTACATGCATGGCTTTGCATGTTGGTGTATGGTTCTCTTGTTGTTGATGGCATCATTTTGTTGAGTTATGACAGTGGTTTTGAGCCTAGCCTAGCCTTTTTCCAGATGTCATGGTATGTTGGGATGTTTATTTTGGTTTTGGAACTTTGGAATTGCTAGAAGGATTTCAGAATCCGGGGCAGAGGTGGTCTCAAGGTTCATTGCCAAAGGCCTAGGAATCCCTTGACCAGTTTTCGCAGGATACACGGTAAATCCCGAGGGAGTAGTCTCGGTTTAGGGCCTAGTGATCCGGGTTTGGATTGCGGTAAAGCCTAAGAGACAAAGAGATAGAAAATTCCTCAAGGATAGTGATATATAAAAGATGGCATTACAAGTTCTATTCAATTGTGATTGGAGCACGGATTTTGGTGTGATCACGATTTGATGAGGGTGGAGGTGGTTTAACCTTTGGATTCCCTTGGTTGTTCTTGGATTGGTTGTTCTATGAGATCGCACATTCATGCTTAGAATATGGCACAGGGGTGACTGACTAAAAGAGTGTTTTGGTTCAACCATGTCTATGGTCGGGTGGTACGTGGAAGTCCCGAACTTGGTCGGATTTGCTGATGATTAATAAAAGATACTTTTTCTTATTTTTGCACTGATTTATATGTGGATTTAATGGCTATCATATCTCTGATATTTACATGGTTTTATGCTGGTTATAAGCGTGGTTGAATGATTGGTTTATGTCATGTTTTATTTCATATATTACTTGTAACTGTTAATTGAATGGATGCAAGACCTAATTGATGATGTAGTAGTTCAAGAGAGAAGGAGGTGATCTTTTTAGTTATGTTTCATAAGTTGTTTCAGCCATTTATGCTCTGTCTTCTATCCTAGACCTATTGGTTGCATTGATGTCAAGTGTTTGATAGAATGTCAGTCCCAGTCGGGGATGCTCATGCCTAGTTCCGAGGGTGAATTTGATTGATCAACATTTTTATCATGTTTCTAATGATCTTTGAGAGTTACAACAAGGTCTAGGTAGAGGCTAGGATTATGGGCTAGAAAATTGGCTCAAATCCTAGGGTTGCTGGCATAGAAATGGAAATTTTGGACCACAGTCGCTGGCAGGCAGGCCTGTGAGAGCGACTTTAGGTTACTATTCGCTCCCTTGCCCATAGAATGAGAGTGAATGAGGCATAAAAGTTGTAGAATAGCAGTGGGAGCCAAGGATAGGCTATTTGAGTGGATGACTTATCTTGTCAGAGGTCTATTGATGATGTTCGATGACTATATGTGATGTTCCGTCGGTTCCACTCCCTTAAGGTTACATAGGAGGTCAAAACTAATTGTAGTAGCATCTTTCCTCATGTTTACCCTGGTTGGAATGGTTACTTTGGGTAGACCTAGGAGGGTGTGTTACAGATTGGTATCAAAGCATGGTTGTGCTCCCTTTAGGTCATATCTGGTGCTACAGATATGAGTGAATGTGTTTGTCATGCATGCATGTTTGTTGCATGTGTGGCTCTTAGACTTTCGTACCATGTGCTTGTGGCATTGCATCATATTGATCATGGTAGAAGTAAGGTTATCATGAGTAACCCGATGTCGATTTTATGGAATTCATCATCATGGCTATATGACTAGTTATACAATTATATGCATCTTGATTACATTCTTGTATGTTGTATTGCATTCTTGGTTATTTTATTACATGCATCAGTATTGTAGGTTGATTACAAGAATTGATTGCTTATGCTCGACTACATGTGGTTATGCGTATGTGTAGTTGATTAGGCATTGCTTATGCAGGTGGCTAGTTGCATGAGGCAATGTGTATATTGCAGTATTGGTTATTGTCATGCATGACGTCATAACATGCATTGTTGACATGGACTTGCATCGATGACTCGACCTAGCTAGTATGATGGTTATGCATTGATGCACTTATTGATATATGTCTATATGTTATTATGGTTATGTTGCACATAGATCACGCTGATTTGATGATCTTGTAGACAAGGTATCCTCCTGGAGTATGCTAAGGTATGTTGATTTATGGTGATTTGGTTTAGCTATCATAGTATGCCTTGTAGGAAAGAGATCAGATGGCCAATAAGGTGGTAGAATACATAGAATCTCCCTATGCATCGGATGGGTAGTGTGGTGTGGGGCACTCTCTAGACTTAGAAGACACCTTGAGAAGTATGAAGGAAGAAATAAGGAGTTGCAAAGCTGAAAATGACAAAATCATGTAGGCACAAGAGAAACAAGAAGAGGTGAATGTGATATTAGTTTAAATTTTGTCAGATTTGCAGTGACAGGGACCCCTTCAGATCAGCCATGGACATGAGGATATAACTAATGGGGCATTTGGAAGCAGGTCTCATAGTAAACACAAGTCAGATGGATATGACACTATCAAAGATGGTAGGATGTTGGACACTCTGGATAGGAGGGGTGACTGACACAGGTATTACTCTAGTTCTGGTTCTGATAGACATCATGATCATCATCATTATCATCCATATAGGAGCAATGATATGGGATACTTATCGGATGAGATTAAGAAGGAAAAGCCACCTACCTTTGATGGAGAGATGAAGAAATTGCAATATGTAGAGGCTTGGTTGCTTGGCATGCAGAAATTCCTTAGAGTTCATGATTGCTCATAAAACCTAAAAGCAAGGATGTCCCTTTTCAATGTCAAAGGTAAAGTGCATATTTGGTGGGAAGACGTGAAGAATGTCATGAAGATACATGCAGATGAGTTGACAAGGCATGTGTTTGAAAGGATTTTCAAGAAGAAGTACTTTTCTGAGGGGTATTATGATGATAGAGCTAAGGTGTTTTATGAGTTGTGAATGGGTTCTATGACAGATGAGGAGTATACTAGAAGATTTTTGGAGCCATTGAGATATGTGCCTTACCTCAAAGAGGAGAAGGACAAGGTTCAGAGATTCATTAGTGGATTTCTAGTTGCATATAGAGACCGTATTGAGTTCGATGAGCCTAGATTGTTGAAGGAGTCCATCTGAAAGTTGAAGCATTGTTATGAAAATAGAAGTACAAAGTTGAGCTGAAGCATGACTTGAAAGGGAATGAGAAAGCTAAGGGAAAATGGCCACCAAAGCGAGGAGGTATTCAAGATGCAAGTGAGAAAGATACTGAAGTTCCCTACTGTTATCACTCAAGTTGTTCCCCAAAAGTTGCAAGAAAAGGGAATACAGCCAAGGTACCCATGGACCAATATTTTAGATGTAGGTTCTAGCCAATTTGCATCCAGAGAGGGCTCTCTCTTTATGATTTAGCTTTGTTTTAAGGTGTATTAGGCTAGTTATGAAGTACACAGGTTTGTTTGATTTTTGGATGGTGATATTCAATAGAACAGAGGTGTAAATCTGAGAAGTTCAGTCCATTGGGCCAATGGAGTCTATGAAGATGAAATGCTAGACATGGTTTCTTTGACAGAGGGTGGTACTACAGAGCAAGGTAATCAATCATGGAACAATTCATAAGCTGGAATTAGATGGTATGGGATCAGTGGGTGAAGGGCAATTAAGAATCCTTCATCATGCTGATAGAGGGATGGTGAATGATTATTACCAGGGAGCAGTTAAGAATTCCTTAGCTATATTCAAGATCTAAGAACCAGGGGAAACAAGAGCAGTTAATAATTATTGCTTATGTTAATTCTGAAGAAAACATTAATAGTAATAGAGATTGAACACAGAGTACAGTCAAGTAAGTTCTGAGTTATTCTTTTTCCCTGTTATTGAGATTATGAACATAGATGATATATAAAACGAAGCAACTGTAAAGATGATTTAAAAGACTTGTTGATCCATGAAATAATTTGAGAATTTTGTAACATGGTCCTCTGCCATCAAATCCACATCCATAGAGTTCAACAACAACGCATTCCAGCAACTTTTTATTCAGAAGATTTTTAGAGTTACAACGCAGTTCCAAAAATGTATCACCAACCCCGAATACTTCACTTGGGGAGGTATTTATACAAAAAGTGTTACAAAATATCTGAATGAGATAATATCTAACAATAACTCATTTTACCAACTCAAGAGGAGAAATAAATGATCTTGAAAGCAAGGAGGAATAAATGAAGAAGTAATTGCTGCTGTGCTGGCTTCTTTAGTTGGTCAGATATGTTGACTTTTGAGCTCAGTGAGTCGGCTGGTAGCTGTCTTCTATTGATATCCTTGTGCTGTTGTCCCGACCCTTTCAGTTGTATCTAATCCTGCTTTAACATGCCGTTGCTCCATCTTGATTCCCGTCCCCTGCTGTTTTCTTCTTTATGGCATGTGATATGGGCATTGAATTTTGCCAAGATAAAGACGATCAAAGAAATGAAAGACATATTTATAGAATCTCCAACATGCTTTGCCACCATTGGTCCCCTGGAAATTGGTATCTTTGCAATTTCCTTAACTTTTCATCAGCTTCCGTATACCTGAAGAAATTGGGTTGGACTGTGAAAAGATGTTTTATTTCATGTTCAATATAAAACAGATTTTCCAAACTGTCATATAGGCTCTGTCTTGATGGGAGTGCTCCTTCTTCTGAAGTGCTTGATGAGGCTGTGATTTGATTTGCAACATATGTATTCACCTTGTGAGCATAGTTTGCATGTGTCATCAATTTATGATCATTGGTTAATAAAATGGGCAGACCCTTTTCCTGTAAAATTGCAAACCTCTCTATAAAAGCATTTATTTCTATTTGCATCTCTTGGAACTTTCTCTCCAGATTTTGTAAGAAATTCCTCATGGTCAGCACTCTTTTAACTGTCAAAATGGTTGTCCCTGATATCTAGTGCTACTAGTTCTTCACTCGTGTGGGTATTTAAAAAGTGTACTAGCCTGTTGCCCTATTCGGGCATGTGTCCCAATAATGTCCTAGCCTTTTGAATGTCTACTTGGGCTAGTACTATCAAGTCAATTTGCTCATGGATTGTTTGTATTGATCTCCATTCATCAGTGATGGATTCCCCAATGTTAGCCCACAAGATTTTCTTCATTTCTGCTAGAGGTTTGTGAAGTGAAAGATCCTTTTCTAAGGATCTTACCTTGTTTTCCAATGCTTTTACCTCTCTTGTTCCTTTTGCCACAGTCATTTTTTATTTGTCATAACTCACTTCTAATTTTGCCAATTTCTCTTTGGCTTCCTTCAGTTCTGATACTTGGAGTTTTAACTCCTCCATAGCCTTTATCAACTGTTCTGTTGTCATAGTAGTGTTGCTGCCTGCTGCTGTACCTGTGGTGATTTCTGCTGTTGAAGTGGTAGGAGGGGTTGTTATGCCTATTGGAGCTATCTCAGGTGGCTGGGAGGTCGACTCTCCCTGTTTCCCTTGTAGTACTTTCTCCAATTCCTGCTCTATTTCTGCCAATCTTTCATTCATTTTTATTAGCAGATCCATCATATCTTCATGTGATTTTTGCTCAACAATCTCTATAGTTTGGGGATGCATGGTAATAGGCAGCTTGAGCTGCTTTCTGAGAGCTGTAATGTCTTCTTCCTTCTTTTTTATTAATTCTTTTATGCCCTCGGAATCCTAGGGATCATGTCCCATCTCAATGATAATTTCTTCCAAGGATTTGATCCTGGTATCCTTGGCTAATGAAGAAGCCTTTTCCAACTCTAATTGGGCAGAGGTGTTGTGCAATGAATTATGCAATTTGTGAGCTAATAATGCTTTGTCTGCCAAGGTGGAGTACACCATTTCTCCGGTTTGCTTATGCAATTCAATCTGGTCCATTAGATGGATGTCTTTGGAGAGAACTTCCAGATTGTTCCTGATATAATCAGCAGCTCATTGTGGTTACTGCATTTTGGGCTTAAAATGACTAAGGATAATTTTGCCTTCCTGAATGTCATATGCTGACATTAGCCTTTGTTGATTTGTGGGAGCTGTCCTCATCAAGTGATTATAAAGTTGAATTCTCACCAGATCATTATTTGCCTTTATTTCAGTGAGGGTTCTCTTAATAGCCGAACCTTGCTTGCTTTGAGGCCCGATGGATGAAACTTCCACACTATGTTGCCTCTCTAGATCTTGCTGGTATGAGCTAGCTGATGTGCCCATCATTGGAGAAGTTTGTTGTTCAGTCATTCCCTCACCCCTTAGGTTGCCTGTTGTTTCTTCCAAGAGTTCCTCTTTAGAGTAAGGATTTAACCTTTGCCTCTTTTCCCCTGGCTGTTCTGCTGGTCCACTGATAGGTGTGCCTTCTTCTCTGTCTCTTTTCTTGCTTTTTTCCTCATTTAGAGGAGTTTGTAGTGCAGGGATTTCTGGTGCCTTGGTCTGAGCTGGGGGAAGTTGCCCTTGACTTTGTTCCTTTAATGTAGCAGGCTGGTCTGTCATTATTTCTTGCTCTGTGTCTATCACCTCTTTACCTTTAGCTGACCTTGTGCTGGCCTTTTGTAATGGCTACTGAGAAGTCCCAGCAAAAGATGTGTCACCTCCTGTGTGCTAAGGCAGCTTGAAGGATACCTGTCCAAAAGAGTCCAAGTCAAGTGTTTTTTCAAGCTCTTTCATGGCTTTTTCCAATTTCTCTTCCTCAGTAATTTCTTCAACTAATGTGACTTCTATCCATTCTTGTTGATTAGCATACTGTCGAATTTCAGGGATCTTGCGATGAACGTAAGCTGTTATCTTTTTTTTCACTTTTCTATAACTTATGAAATGATAGGGGTCATATGGTGCCCAATAGAAACTTTGTTTCAATTTAAGTTGCTCCCTTAGAATCTTATCAGCCTCTTCCAAAGCTTCCCTTTTATTGAAGATAAATGGGCCCAATTGATTTCTTATTTTGAGTTGTGCCTTTTTCTTAGCACTGCAGAAGTGGGTTATGTTTGCATGGATAAACGACCTGAAATTCTCTAGTGCAAATAGTCTCATGGGCACAAATCTGGGTAGCTTGTAGGGGCACAGTTCACAACCAAATATTCTAATTTCAGTGTGATTCTGGTATAAGTACAAGTCGCCTATATTGTAGTTTTTGGAGAGTTGTAAAATATTTTTCATTTCACCAGTAAGTCTAGTAGGAGGAGTTGTCATCAATAAAGAAGAGGCTAGATGTATGAACAAATCAATGAATTCACAGTAGGTATAAGGGAATTCATGAACACGGTGGAAGACTGAGGTCCAGAATATTACAGACCTTCACTCTCCTTTGAAATCCACTTTTCTAATGGGAAACTGAAAACTATCTGCTTGATAGTACAAAAACAGATGATATATGTATGATGTATACTTGAAAACTCCTTCTTTGTCCAGGTTCATGAATTGCTCATGGATCTTATTAGCTATGAAGGTGGCATAATCATACTTGACAGCAGGGGGTTGTCCTAGAGTAAATATTGACAAGAGAACCAAGGTGGTCTCATCAACATATTCACTGGTTTTAGATCCTAAAATGTAGGATACCATGTCAACAAGGAACTTTCCTGCTTTTGTGAACCAAGTACCTAGATAGGGAGGTGGTTGTTGGGGTTGGAAATTTGGCTTCATGAACAATTGAGCTATTCTTTTTATCTCTAAACTGAGCAGTTTAGCACCTTTGTTAAGCAAGAATCCCATAGAAAGAGGAGCCAGAGGCTGAGTTGGCTTGAAGTGCAGCATCTCGTTGATGGATTCAGGGGTGATATGAAAGAGGACATTTCCAAAAGGGGCCATCACTGCCCTTTGAGTAGGCTCATAATTAGCACAGCATTGGTGGATGAGGTCAGGGAATACATTCACTGAAGGGAGGCAGTACATGGGCATGTTGGACTCCCAAATTCCATAGACATCGACATTGCTACAGTAGCTATTCCTGATTTCACAAAAAGATTGGAGGTGGGGCTTTTGGCCAATTAAGTCATTAATCTGAAAATCCCTGTCAGCTAACAGTATCCATTCCAATTCTTTGTGTGGCGCATTGAGGGGCGCAATATTGAGGGCCACGAGGGTAGGAGATTCCATGTTTGCTCAGTTCCCTGTGATTTTCAAAGTAGAATTTGGGTTTTTGTGGCACAAAATAGACAAAACAACGATGGTGGAATGCCCTTTCTGAGAATTACAGGCAGATTTTAGCTTGTATTCAGCTTTTTAGGTCAAATTTATAGAACAAACACAAAAATATAGGTTCGGGAAGCAAAAATGGAGTAAATACCTGGGTTTTGGATGCGCACAAGAGCAGTTTACAGGGTAATTGACTAGCAGCAGCAGGAGACTGGTCTTTTCTAGTCGGGATGGCGAACTGTAGCTCACGCGATCGCTTGGACGTTAATTTGCATGCACAGGTTCCGTAAAAACAACGAATAGAAATGGACGAAAATGACACTTTCATGGGTTTTTTAACAAAATTTCAGCTTCGCGGGCTTTTGGTGCTTTTTTTGGGTGACGACAGCATGACGTAATATTTTTCATGTAGCGGGGTATGGAGGATGATGTGGCGGATGACATAGGGGTGAGGCGGTGGATGATGTGGGTGATGATGTCAGCACGGGGGAGCAGGTGGCGGTAAATGGTATTTCCCTTACTGCTTTTGGACAAAATCTATTTCGGGCGGAGGGGTCACGATAACACCGGGCAGGCACCACATGTTTCTTGTACGGTGGCAAAACCGCCAGTTTCCCAGACGCTAATCTTTGAGCATCGGAGGGGTTCCGATATTGTTGTGGGCCATTCGATCTGTGAGCTATGATCCGATGGCGGGCGACGATTGGGATATGGCAGAGGGCTATGGCGCGGGGTCCACAATTAAATCGACGTTTTTTAATGTGGGCGGGGTATTACCTTTGGTTAGGTATGCGAGTCTGGTTATTTATTTAACCAAAGGTTAAATAAATTCCAATGTTCTATGCGCAAAGGGTTGTTAATGGCCCCGAATGAACCATTAACTCCCAATAAAACAATAATATATGGCTATAATTAGCCGGGGGTTGGGATATTTATACTCTTTTTGGGGTTTTTAATATATTTTATGTAATACGAGCATGGGGGGAAAATATAAGGGTTTATATAATAAAGTTAGAGATTAATAGGAAGATGAGGTCGGCTTTAGCACTAAGTCTGATTTTTGAGATACTTAGGCTTAGGGAACAATAGAATTTTTACACAAGAAATGTGGCATCCTTTGCCTTAGTAAAAATAGGTTTTCACCTAGTCTTTATCATGAAATGAAGTGAACTAGGAGCACTGAGAAGATCTCAATGTCCTTGTGGGGAGGTTAGTGAATGTTTCAGGGAGAAATCTGGAGGAAAGTTAGTCATGCTTCATCTGTTTTGCGACCACATAGTTGCCATGATACTTATGATATCCATGAGATGAATCGTCTTCAAAAGACAAAATTGCTCATAAACCTGCTTCTGCAACATCAAAACTGCCTACCTAGCCTATTATATCTAACATTTTTTCTTCCTTTTTCCTTGGGTGCATTTGAACTGGCAAACCCTTACTCTCTTCTTTTCTTTTAGCTGCCCTCTTATCTAAGTCTGTCCTTATTTCTTCCAAGGGCTTAGATTTAGCTGTTGAGACCCTTTGCTTCAGATTTAGCTGTTGAGACCCTTTGCTTCTCCACCTAGATATTTGTCTGCCAAGCTTGAACTGTTTGGACAAACTTTATTCTCTATTTCTAAGACAAGTAAATTCAAATATGGACTTGAACAAGATTGAGTTGTTAGGCCATCCATCAACTGTGACAAATGTCAACTAATTGCACACAATGAGATTCTTTGGAAAAATAGCATAGTAGTGGCATTTTGGGCTAGCACACTTTCTTGGTATTCTTTATTTGGGGTTCATTTGTTTTCTTTTTGACTATTTCATTCTTTTTTCCCTTTGATCCTTCTTTTAGGGCATACCCTCTTTTCATTTTTTAATTTTTTAGTTTTTTTTTTTTTTAAATATGGAACCTTTGCAGCATGGAAAGGATGAACATATTTGGCATTTTGCCAGTCAATCATGAAATATGACACCTATTGGTATAGGAGCATAAAACTGGCTCCACTTGGGGATGGCTTTTCCTATTGAAAAGCCAAGAACAGTAGGTCAGATGGCCTTATATTCAATTCTTGTTGCATTCTGAAATTTCCCCTTTGCTGTAAGTAACAAAACTGCACCTCTGCAACATATATACATTTCTGATAAGCTCATTCAGAAAATTGTAGCTCTCTTTTGGGATAGTTTGTGTGAATGTTTTTTGTGATATTTAGAGCTCCCAAATATTCTTCTTTAGCTTTTGTTTGAAGCAAAAGGTAACACAAAAAGGTGGCACAGTTTCTTGGCTTCTTCTTAAAACTGCAGAAAGTAAACATTCTTATGTACAAATTAGAGTCTTGATATATCAACAAAATGGATCAAAATAATGCTTGAGCATCCGACCATTAACTGGTCCATCTTCTGTTCCTGTGCAATCCAGGCTTATTAAAAAGTAGGTGTTGTTTCCTTATGAAGCCTGAATAATATAAGGTCCCTTCCATAGGAAGTCAAACTTCCCATGTTTTCCTTTATCTTCCCTTCTGGAATCCCATTTCAATACCTTGTCTCCTATAAAGAAATCTTCTGCCTTAGTCCTCTTATCAAATATCTTAGAACCTGAGATCTTTGATACACCTCTTCTCTAGTCTGCTGCAAATGAATAGTTTGATTGATTCTTCTCTGAATGTCATTGGGTTCTGCTTGCACTTCTTGCAGCAATTTTATCACCGGGACTCCCAAAGACGAGGGGAATACAGCCTTCAATCCATAGACCAATTCATAGGGGCTTGTTCCAATGGATCTCTTCGTAGTTGTTGGCTGGATAAATCATTCTTGCGGACAAGACCGATCTCCCTAGTATCAACAGATATCTAGTAACAAGCAGGACAGGCAAATCTACCTTTCTCTAAACATATTGTGATTCATTAATAAAACTAAGAGGTGTTTTAGACCCTACCTTAAGTCCAACGCTAGTTTGTGGCAGCCACGCTCCAACAGCTCCAAAAGAGTTTCCTTTCAAGAACCTGCAAACACAAACAAGCACACATCAAAGAACACTTACATAGCTAATATAACAAATCATGTTCATCATGGTGATCAAGGAATCCATGAAATAAACCATTAAACACAGCTTATTGAGAAAAATAAACTTAATTATATTAACTTTGAAATAGAAGAACTTTACAACCTTGGTGCCTTGATGTTGTACAAGCTCTTCCCAAGGTCCAAACAGGAATCTCCTCTACTTTGACAAGCCTCACTCTCTTCCAAATGAGATCAAAAGGTATGTGATCTTTCCTCTCAAAAGCTCAATTAGGAAGAATAAGTTCCAGCAGCATTTACGCTAAAAAATATTCAGCTTTCAACCTCCCAAGTAACCAGCCCAATGCTTCATTTTATAGTGCAAAGGAAGGAGGTTACAGATCCACCATTGAAGGGATAGAGTCCTCCTTCAAAGGGATAAGCTCCTCACATCAAGGTGTTAGCTCCTTAAGGTATGGGATGCATGAACCCTCAAGGAGTGAACTTTCTATCGAAAGATTCCCTCTAGAAGCTTCCAAAAATGACTCAAAGTGAGTTTTTAATAATGTACTTGCACCTTTTTTCGCACCCATCAACACAGATACAGAGCGGTTAGGTGTGCAGGGGACATGACCAATGGGTGCGGTACCGCAGGTAATGCTAAGAGAAAGTGCGAAACCAGAGTTTTAGAGATTTTTAAGGTCTTTCTCTCATTTTCAAGGCTTGATATGAAGAACTGAGGT
This sequence comes from Pinus taeda, assembly GCA_000404065.3. Lineage (NCBI taxonomy): Eukaryota > Viridiplantae > Streptophyta > Pinopsida > Pinales > Pinaceae > Pinus > Pinus taeda. Next base: position 31,966 of record APFE031312870.1, on the reverse strand, counting down.
TTAAGACTTGCAAAGGAGATAAGTATGAGTGATGATAGACTCACACAGATTGTAGAAAGTCATGGAGACAATTTTTTGTGTAACAGATTTCCCCCAAAGTGCGAAGTCTGTAATAGATGAGGATGGTTTTGTCATCTATGAAGAGTGAAGTACTTTATCATTTCAAGGATCTTCCTGTGGATACCCCGGTCGGAACTTGTAAAAACATTCAATGCAAAAGATATATATATGAACATATCATCACTGAGGTAGGCATTCCATACTAAGATCAAAACTGACTAGAAAGCTATCTAACCTGCTCTGATACAGGAATGGTTTTGCAATACATCACAAGTATAGACATATGTAGACACGTATGGGCGCAACCATCTGTTTATGAGTATTCCACTGTATAATGAATAACAAAATTCCTCGCAACCTCGATGGTGGAAACTAGATCCAGGGTCTTGATTTATGCTTCCCGAACTAGTACGATTCTATCCATGTGAATGAATGTGTCGAAGTCGAACATGGTGGAAACCACTTGATTACCAGTCACTGATGTAAACTATTAACAAGTGTGAGAGAAACCACCAGTAATGTCAATGGCCCTCAAAGTACTCAGTACAATCCATGAAATGTGAATAGATGAGTCGATGTCAAACACGTCACAGAATCCTTTGATTGAAGGTCAATGATGCAATCTGTCGTCAAAGGCGAGAAACTTGCCATTGAGGCATGTAGATTCCAAGGTACTGACAATTTCTAGATCATCTTTCTAGATAATGAGTTGGAGTCGATAGAAAGTGATCCGTCGTAGGCAAGCCCAAAACACGAAATCATAGATCAAGTTTTGAAGAAATATATTTGGCAAGGACTAACTCAGGGATGGTCAATATGGATGATATATATTTTGCAAATGAATAGTTTATTTGAACTAACCTCTTGAACACATAACAACACTGCAGATGGTTTAGTGACAATTGACCCAAAGTTAATACCCAGAAATCGGCTGAAGACTTTCAATATGGTTTGATTAACTGTTAGGCAAAGGATTTCTCAACCCAGGTGAACAAAAAGTGTCATGTTCAAGAGTGGCTAACTGCTTTTCTAAAGACAAAGTATAACAAATAGGTTCATTTTTCTCTCTTTTCCCCTACCATTTCTGGCAAGTACCTCTTTATTTTTGACAAGCTTGAGGAGGATAACATTTGATTGATTATAAGCTCATCCTTCGGATGAGTCCAACTTAGTTTAAAATTCAAATCCTAAGAAGGAGTGGTCCATTCCTGTTTGAAATTAAACAGGTCCTTTACTGTTAAATTTTAACGAGTCCAGTATAGGAGAAACTCAGTGTTTTTCAATTTTAGGGAGTCAGAAGAAAAACTTAAGAAAACTCCATGGTTGTCCTTTTTCGTAAATTTGTGTCCCCCAAGCCCGAAAAAGTATAAAATGATACTTGAGAGAACCGCTTGATCATTACGATCAAGGAGTACTTTTCATAATTAGTGCCTTCAATCTAAAAAGGTAAAAAATCAATCGAAAACATGTCATTTTATTACCAATATCGAACTTGAAACGAAAAAAGTCTGGCAATCTTTTCATGTTTATACGGTCATAAAAGAGCTGTAAGCGGACCGTCCTTTTAATTCTGTTTTAATGAGTTTAAAAAGAAAAACTCGGCTATATTTTCATGTTTATACAATCAGAAAAGAGCTATAAGTGGACCGTCCTTTTAATTCCATTTTAACGAGTTTAAAAAGAAAAACTCGGCAATCTTTTCATATTTTACGAGTCAGAAAAGAGCTTAAAGAGGATTCATCCTAGAGAAATGAGTGGTATAAAGGGTAGCAACTGGTTCCGGCAATGGTGGAACTGCTCAAAATATGTAATGGTCAAGAGGCTGGCTAACAAAACCACTCATAACTGCAGTCCCTCAAGAAAGGTAAAACAAGCAAGTGAAAGCATATAATCAGCCAAAGAGATGGTGGCGATGGAATGAAAACAACCAAGGCTCATCTAACAAAATTTAGTGGATAAAAAGGAAATCACGAGATGTAAATCGGTTATGGGTTCATTTTTACACAAGCTTGAACCAAAGAAAACTCTGCTTGGATTCGGTTTCATGTTTACACAAGCTTGAAATGAAAAACTATGCTTGCTATAAGTTCACATGCCCCCTAGCATAACGACACAAATCGAGGTACATGCCCCCCAAGCTTCATTGCATTCAACTAGGTGGATGAAATGAAGGTTTACTTTCAACTTCTTGAAAAGACTCGACTCGAAAAGGGAGTTCTTTCATTTTTTAATGAGGTTGACACAAGAAAAGAACTATCCTCAAGACCCTTGATTCATTTGTTAACGAGCTTGACACAAGATAAGGAACTATCCTCTAGATTCCTTGATTCATTTTTTAACAAGCTTGACACAAGACCAAGAACTATGCTAAAAAATCCTTTATTCATTTTTTAACAAGCTTGACAGAAGACAAGGAACTATGCTCATAACCGTTATTTAATTTTTTAAATGAGCTTGACACAAGACAAAGAACTATGCTCTAAAATCCTTGATTCATTTTTTAACGAGCTTGACACAAGACAAGGAACTATGCTCTAAAATCCTTGATTCATTTTTTAACGAGATTGACACAAGACAAGGAACTATGCTCATGACTACTCTCTACAATCTACCTATATAACCTACTGATTCATTTTTTTTATTATTGAGGTTGACACAGGAAAAGAACTGTCCTCATACCTGATTCATTTTTTAACAGGGTTGACTCAGTAACAGGAACATTCCTCGAGACTCCTGATTATGGCTTCCAACTGGAAGAAAGACATATCAATGGACACACCTTGATCATGGCTTCTAAGAGGTCTTCATCAGAAGGAAGAATAATTCTCTGGAAGGAACACATGTCAAGGGACTCAAAAGGGATAAGAACATCACGTTCAAGTAATCCCATAGAGTTTTCCATGTCAATTAC
>APFE031312870.1:7005-25788 GCA_000404065.3 Pinus taeda | reverse complement strand
ATGCAAATGTAATCTATGCACATTTTTCATTCATATTCTGAAAATGAGAATTCTAATTATGCAAATGTGATCTATGTAAGAGAATTCTCAAACACAAGATGATTCTAATGTAATCTAAGAACCCATCAAGTGCAAGTCAAGAAAATTGGGTGAGAGTTCCAAATATCAAAAAATAAAAACACTCAAAGGCGGTTAACACTCATACAAGAAACAAAAGCAAAAAGATGCAAAATTGTGAAAAGACTGAGACAAACCTCCAAGTAATGACCAAAGGAAATCAAATTAAGAATTTCTCAAAAAAGAGACTCAAAACACCCAATTAACTTAATGAAGATTGATGAGATGAAGAATTTGCTGAAAGAAACTCATAAACAAGGCTTTTTGATAGGACACATGCAGATCTGGGTAGACACTAAAAGCTATAAAGTAATCTTAAACCTAACTGGACGAAAACATTTGAAGTTTCTCAAAAATTTTGACAGGGTCCGCAGGCCCCTAGTGAAACTAGGTGCGGTACCGCTCTATGCAGTAAAGAGACAGTGCGGAGAGGTTCGCACTATAACTCAAACAGAACGTGCAGTCCTCGTAAAATTAAAAAAAAAAAAAAACCAATCCAGGATCTAAAACCTAACCAATCCCACACACATCAAGAAAAAACTAGAAACCAAAAATCAAGTTTCTCAGATGAAAGATAAAGGAAAATTTAAACAATCAAATCCCATCCCCAGTATGGCCGTCAATTTGTTGGCCGGATAAATCGTTCTTGTGTACAATATTGATCTCTCTAGTATCAATAGATATCTAGCAACAAACAGGACAAGCAAATCTACCTTTGTCTAAACATATTGTGATTCATTAATAAAAACTAAGAGGTGTTTTAGACCCTACCTTAAGTCCAATGCTAGTTTGTGGCAACCATGCTCCAACAACTCCAAAAGAGTTTCCTTTCAAGAACTTGCAAACACAAACAAGCACACATCAAAGAATACCTGCATAGCTAATATAACAAATCATGTTCATCATCGTGATCAAGGAATCCATGAAATAAACCATCAAACACAACTTATTGAGAAAAATAAACTGATTGTATTAACTTTGAAATAGAAGAACTTTACAACCTTGGTGCCTTGATGTTGTACAAGCTCTTCCCAGGGTCCAAACAGGAATCTCCTCTACTTTGACAAGCCTCACTCTCTTCCAAATGAGATCAAAAGGTATGTGATCTTTCCTCTCAAAAGCTCAATTAGGAAGAATAAGTTCCAGCAGCATTTACCCTAAAAAATATTCAGCTTTCAACCTCCCAAGTAACCAGCCCAATGCTTCATTTTATAGTGCAAAGGAAGGAGGTTACAGGTCCACCATTAAAGGGATAGAGTCCTCCTTCAAAGGGATAAGCTCCTCACATCAAGGTGTTAGCTCCTTAAGGTATGGGATGCATGAACCCTCAAGGAGCGAACTTGCCACCGCAAGATTCCCTCTAGAAGCTTCCAGAAATGACTCAAAGTGAGTTTTTAATAATGTACTTGAACCTTTTTAACTTTTACAGGGGTCCGCACCCATCAACACAGATACAGAGCGGTCAGGTGTGCAGGGAACATGACCAATAGGTGCGGTACCGCAGGTAATGCTAAGAGAAAGTGTGAAACCAGAGTTTTAGAGATTGTTAAGGTCTTTCTCTCATTTTCAAGGCTTGATATGAAGAACTGAGGTTTAAGACTTGGAAAGGAGGTAAGTATGAGTGATGATAGACTCACACAGATTACAGAAAGTCATGGTGACAATTTTTTGTGTAACAGTAGTCAATTTATCTGCCCAAAGTGCATTGATAAGTTTCTTATGCCAGTTTTTCTTGCTCTCCTACAATAATCTCTTAATGATGTTGATCAGGCTTTTATTGGATGACTCAGCTAAACCATTACCTTGAGGGTAATAGGCTGTGGAATGGCCTAAAGTAATGTGATACTTATGACAAAAATTGATCATTGTTTTGGATTTAAAAGTAGCAGCGTTGTCAGTTATAATCTTTTACGAACAGCCAAATCTAAACAGGATATTGGTCTCTAAAAATTGCATGATCACGGAATCATTAGCTTGTCTACAAGGGATGGCTTCTATCCACTTAGTGAAGTAGTCTGTTGCAGTCAAAATCCATTTATGCTGGCCAGAAGAGGGAGGGTGAATTTCCCCAATGAAATCGAAGCCCCATTGTTGAAATGGTCTTTCAGTGGAAATTGGTTTGAGGGGTAGAGGTAGGAGCTTTCTCTTGCCTTCAAAGATCTGACATTTATGGCAAGTAATAACAAATTTTTTGACATCAGCAAATAGGGTGGGCCAATAAAATCCAGCCCTTAGGATTTTATCAGCAATTGATTTCCAGTACAAATGTCCACCACAGTCCACTACATAAAATTCTTTCAGCACTTTGTTAGTTTCATCCTTTGTTAAGCAATTCAGTAAAATGCCTTCATGATTTTTCCAAAATAAAACATTATCTAAAATGCAGAATTTTGAAGCTTTCATTTTCAAAAATCTTTTCTTAGTTCTGGATAACCCTGGAGGAGCCTATAGGTTTACCAATACATAAATAATATCAGCATACCACAGTGATTGTAGAAAGGCTTGATTGATATGTGGAGTCACCATCTCCTGTTCATTATCCAACTCATTGATGCCAAGGGCTTGAAAATTGGTTTCAGTCATAAGTTTAGCTAATCCTTGTCCTTTTATCAGCTTTGTTGGTTTAATTTCAATGTCATATTCCAAAATGTTAGCTATCCATTTGCCTCTTTTGCCTTCAATTCTGTCTTGTGTCAGAATATCCTTGACAACAGTATTTGGCACATAAGCTATTATATGAGAGTATAAGATATAAACTCTGAAATCCTTAATAGCTTTTGCTAGGGCATAAGCTTGTTTTTCCATGATTTGGTATTTTAAAGGTGCATCTCTTAGTGCTTTGCTGAAGAAAGCTATGGGTTTTTCACATCCTTGGTCATCTTTCTGTAGCAAAACAACAACGATAGTATGTTCTGATGCAAAGGAAAAGATTATAAAGTCTCTGTCAAATTTTGGGCTTGTAAGAACTGGTGTTTTAGTTAAAGCTATTTTGATTTCTTCAAATGCTTGTTTAGCTTCTATTGTCCATTTTACCTTGGAATCCTTTTTCAGCATATTATTCAGTAATCTTATCAGTTCAGCCAAGTTGGGTATGAATCTTCTTAAAAAATTAATTTTTCCTAGGAAAGCTTGAAGTTCTTTGATATTTCTAGGGTGAGGAACTTGCAAAATGGCTCGTATTCTATACAGATCTATTATAATGCCTTCTTTGGAGATGATGTGACCTAACAGTTTTCCCTCTTGTAGGCCAACTAATGATTTCTTTGGGTTCAGTGATATACCATATTTTCAGCAGATTAAAAACACTTGTCTAAGATGATGTAGGTGTTCTTAATCTAATTTGGAAAAGGCAGTGAGATCATCTAGGTATATGACTAGGAAACCATGAACTTCCTTAGCAAAAGATATGTCCATTGCACGCTGGAAGGTTGCCCTTGCATTCTTGAGTCCGAATGGAATTTTTACATATTTGAAGGTTCCCCAAGGTGTTGTAAAACCGGTCTTATCTTGGTCATCGGGGTGAACTAAAATATGGTTGAAGCCTGAAAATCCATCTAGCAGTGAAATTCTAGAAGCTCCCACTACCCTTTGTAAAATGTGGTCCATCTTGGGTAAGGGATAGTGGTCTTTCAAAGAGACTTTGTTCAGATTTATCAAATCAACACACAGTCTTATTTCTCCTGTTTTCTTCCTAGTGGGCACTAGATTTGAGATCCATTCTGAAAATCTAATGGGTGCAATTATCCCAACTTCATACATTCTTTTGACTTCCTTTTCAATTAGAGGAAGGAGTACCGGGTTGACCGTTCTAAGTTTTTGCTTGAAAGGTTTTTTATTTTCTTTGTGGGATATTGTATGTTGAATTACAGAAGTATCATAGGACTTAAGATCTTCATAACTCCATGCAAAAACATCATGGAATTCTTTAAACAATTCAATATATTTTAGCTTCTAGTCGGGAGGCAAAGTTTTAGACAATTTTACCATGTTAGGATTTTGCTGAGTTCCTATATTACAGTCCTCAATCTCTGCGTTTAAAGGCTACATTTTGGGCTTCCTTGGGATGTCATTTGAATCAAAAATGTCTTCCAGAGGAGTTAAGCATGTGGGTAAAAAATTGTCCTTTAAATCAATCACTTCAAACTCTCCTTCAGTAGTTTCATCAAAGTCAATTTATTTCAGCTCTTGTAATTCCTTGCTGGTAAATTTTGTTGGGTGTAGAATTTGATTTACAGTTTCAGCTGAAATGTGAGTTTCAATTTTGTCTATTTGATCATCTTCACAAATTTTTGCTTGTGTCTATATTTGTGCTGGAAAATTCTTCTTTTAAAGTCAGGAAATTATTAATTTGAGTATCATTCTCAAACACTTGCCAGTTTTTTACATTGTCAGGTATGAGTTGGCCTATGTTTAATCTCTGTTGTAAAATGATGATTAGGTTGAAATGGCAGTTTACAAGTGCTGGAAAATGTTGCCAAACTGTGAGCATGCAAATTGTGTTTCCTTGGAATTTTGGAAAGCTGTGATTCTAGAAAGCTATTGAGTATTTCAACTGCTGCAGCTCTATAAGACCTTAACCTGAGAACATTTGTAAGAAATTTTTCTTTCATTTGTTGAATAACTAAATCAGAGACTACCAAAATTGATAACCTAGATGCCCCTAGGCTTTTGATCAAGTTGAGTCTTAGCAGGAGGGCTTCATATTCAGCCATGTTGTTTGTGCACCTAAAATTCAGCCTGTATGCATGTCCTTCAGCATGGTCATTTTCCATATTATGAATCCAAATTCCATCCCCTGCTCCTAGTTTGTTGACAGATCTATCAAATTCCAAATACCATAGGGTTTCATGTTTGTAGCCAGTATTAGTGGCCTCAGTGATTTGCTTCGTAGGCAATTGGATTTTCAGTTTGATGTGGTTTCCCTTGTGTGTCTGTTATATCAATTATTTCAGCAATTTCTAGAGCTTGAGAAATCGATTCTTCATTTATGCTTTTTCCTTGTGCTGATATTAAAACCTTGTCATTAGTTGGGGGGAAAATTTTAGCGTTATATAGGATGAAAGAGTCCATATCAGAATGGATGGAATAGATGGGAAAATTCTGGGGTTTCTCCTGGGTGCTTACCACATATTTCATCAAAGTTTCCCTATATAATCTCTTTGGCTGGCCAAAGACTGAGATGGTGGCATAAGACATGTCCAGCTGTAATGATCCTTGCAACTTTGCTCCCCAAGACCTAGACAACAACATTCCATATTTGGGTGGAATATTAGCTACCACCACATCCATTAAAATGGTTTTGGCTGGGTATTGGACTAATGATACACATAAATTTTTGATTAGGCCTAGACATCTGACCTAGCTAGAATAGAAAGAGAACAAGTATTTGTATGGCCTTGTGACATCTAGGTCCAATTTTTCCATCACTGTTTTGGGCATCAAATTGTGAGAGGCCTCGGAATCAAACATTGCATTGTGAATTATTTTATCATGGATGTTTAAACTTACATAAAAAGGAGGAACTCCTCCATCTACCGACTTTCCATTTACTTCTGGGCCAAAGATTAGTTCAGGTTGGTCATCAAGGACATTTACTGCATCTCTGGTTTCTAATATTTGAAGGGTTCTAGTGATTTGTTCTCTATAGACATCATGCTTAGCTAATTTTGAGAGTGGAATGGCTATTTTAAATTTGCCTATTTCGGTTTCTAGTTAAAAGGTTTCTCCATTAGGAAATTTGCATTTCGGGCAGCAAGGTTTTCCTTTTTAGCTGGGTTTTATGCACTTATTTCCTTTATAGGAATGTTGTTTTGAGCAACGTTTATTTCTATGTCTTTTCTTAAGGATCCGTTTGCAATTTCTTTCAGAGAAGTGGAAGCCGAGGGATGTATATCAGGTTGTTGCTTTTCTGAAATATCTTCCATTGTTGGACTATTTGGGTTGAGAATTTCCTTAGAAGGGGCTTGTACATGAGGGTCCTTGACTTTGGTTTTAGTAGGTTGCTTGGTTTCCTTGTGTTTAGGGTCATCAGGGACATCTATTCTCCTACTTCTCAAATTATACTGTTTGTGAACTTCATAGATAGTTGTGTCATGTCCTTCCCTAAAATCAAAGGATTCTCCTGATTGAATTTGGAATTGACCAAGAGTATGAGCCTCTTGATCTTCTTGTGTCAGGAAAATTTGTTGTCCAGTATTGAGACCCATTAAATTGATTTGAGTGTCTTTTGTGGGTTCACTAGAAGTTGAAGCTTCAACATAGTTTTCTTGGAATGGAGGCCTAATGCTTTGGTCTGGACCAACTTTTCTAGTGTTAGAGTTTTGATTTTTCCTAAAATTTGGATTTCTTGTAGTGTTTCTTGGTTGGCCCTCCCAGGATGATTTCCTCTCAATGGTTTCTACTCTGTCCCCAAGTCTTTCCATTCCTTTTATGATAGCATCTAGCTTCTGTTCCAAAGCTGATGGTTCTTCTTTGAAAGTTGTTCTCCTTTCATTCTGGCCCAGTTTCGTTTAGAAATTAGATTGGCTTCAACACTTACCGCTATGCTCTGCATCTCTTCTAGACCCCTAGGAGCTCTTTCCCTAAGTTGATAAGCCATATCTGAGTCAAATCCATCAGGAAATTTGATGAGGGCCAAATTTGGAGGAGGTCTAAGATTTATTGGAATAGCATGGTAGGTATTATTAAATCTGGTGCAATAGTCTTGGACAGCTTCTTGGGGACCTCTTTTTAAGCTTTCATATTCTGATAATATGTGTAGGGGATCCTTCTTCTTTTCCCATCCATTCAGGAAAGTCTGATAAAGGGCTTGCGGATCAGAAATTGTGTTTGCAGAGAGTGCCCTAAACCAGGTCCTAACATCACCAATTAAGCCCTGAACAAAAAATTTCATTCTGACATCATCATCATCAATCTCATAACTCTCAAAATATTCTATCATTTTCCTTGTATGTTGCTGGGTTGTTTACGTACCAACACCATCAAAATAGGTGATTTTTCTTTGGTAATCTTGAGGCATAACCCCTGGATTTGCAGGTAACTGTAAGGGAGCATATCGGTTTGCCATATTTGCAGAGATAAGTGAAATAGCTGGAAGAGCAGGGATAACAGTCGAAATATGTGATGTGAATGAGGGAGTGGAAAAGATGGTTTGAAGTGTTGAAGGTGAACTAGAAGAGTCAACTGTAATGGATGAAAAGACTGTTGTTCTTCCAGAAGTAAGCTCAGATTGGGTAAGGTTCTGCTGATATATGTTAAGGGGTGAACTAGCAGAATGTTCTTGGCTTTGCTGGCTTCTAAGTTTCTTGGGAATGAGATTAGGATTTTAAAACACAGGTGGGGGATTGGGATCTAGATTTGACCTAGTGTATCGGACCTTATTATTTGGAGCCAACTTCTGAATATATTTTTTGGTTTTTCTTGAGATATCTGTAAGATACAACTTGTGGTAGGATGTTTCTAGGAAGTTTAAAATATGGGAGTTTTGAAATATCTTGAAAATGTGTTGAAACGAGGGACTGATCAGGTATTTGAGACAACTGTTCAAAGCCTAAAACTAGAATGGAGATAGACTGAAGTAGCTTTTATTTACTCCTGTAATTGCATAGAAAAAACAGTTTCAAAGGCTACCTGGCCAACTTCAGGTTCCATATGTAGCTTTAAGAAATAAACAACAATAACAAACAATCCTTCAGTTCCCTAGCGGAGTCGCCAATGATGTTATCACTCAGGTTGTTCCCCAAAAGTTGTAAGAAAAGGGAATACGACCAAGGTAACCACAGACCAATCTTTTAGATGCAGGTTCTAGCCAATCTGCATCTAGAGAGGGCTCTCTCTTTATAATTTAGCTTTTTTTTAAGGTGTATTAGGCTAGTTATGAAGTACAAGGGTTTGTTTGATTTTTGGATGGTGATATTCAATAGAACAAAGGTGTAAATTTGAGAAGTTCAATCCATTGGGCCAATGGAGTCTATGAAGATGAAATGTTGGACATGGTTTCTTTGACAGAGGGTGGTACTAAAGAGCAAGGTAATCAATCATGGAACAATTCATAAGCTGAAATTATATGGTATGGGATCAGTGGGTGAAGGGAAATTAAGAATCCTTCATCATGCTGACAGAGGGAAAGTGAATGATTATTGCTAGGGAGTAGTTAAGAATTCCTTAGCTATATTCAAGATGTAAGAACCAGGGGAAACAAGAGCAGTTAAGAATTCCTTCTTATGCTAATTCTAAAGAAAACATTAATAGTAACAAAGATTGAACACAGAGTACAGTCAAGTAAGTTCTGAGTTATTCTTTTTCCCTGTTATTGAGATTATGAACATAGATGATATATAAAACGAAGCAATTGTAAAGATGAGTTAAAAGACTTATTGATCCATGAAATAATTCGAGAATTATGTAACATGGTCCTCTGCCATCAAATCTGCATCCATAGAGTTCAGCAACAACGCATTCCAGCAACTTTTTATTCAGAAGATTTTCAGAGTTACGACGTAGTTCCAGAAGTGTGTCACCAACCCTGAATATTTCACTTGGGGAGGTATTTATAAAAAAAGTGTTACAAAATATCTGAATGAGATAATATCTAACAATAACTCATTCTACCAACTCAAGAGGAGAAATAAATAATCTTGAAAGCAGGGAGGAATAAATGAAGAAGTAATTGCTGCTGTGTTGGCTGCTTTAGTTGGTTAGATATGTTGACTTTTGAGCTCAGTGAGTCGACTGGTAGCTATTTTCTATTGATATCCTTGCGTTACTGTCCTGGCCCTTTCGATTGTATCTGATCCTGCTTTAACATGCTGTTGCTCCAACTTGATTCCCGTCCCCTGCTGTTTTCTTCTTTATGGCGTGTGATATGGGCATTGAATTTTGCCAAGATAAAGATGAAAAAATAAATGAAAGACATATTTATAGAATCTCCAACATGCTTTGCCACCATTGGTCCCCTGGCAATTGGTGTCTTTGCAATTTCCTTAATGTTTCAACAGCTTCCGTATACCTGAAGAAATTGGGCTGGACTTTAAAAAGATGTTTTATTTCATGTTCAATATAAAACAGATTTTCCAAACTGTCATACAGGCTCTATCCTGATGAGAGTGCTCTTTCTTTTGAAGTGCTTGATGAGGCTGTGATTTGATTTGCAACATATGTATTCACCTTGTGAGCATAGTTTGCATGCGTCATCAGTTTATGATCATTGGTTAATAAACTGGGTAGACCCTTTTCCTGTAAAATTCCAAACCTCTTTATAAAAGCATTTATTTCTATTTGCATCTCTTAGCACTTTCTCTCCAGATTTTGTATGAAATTCCTCATGATTAGCACTCTTTTAACTGTCAAAATGGTGCCTGTCTTGTCCCTGATATCTAGTGCTGCTAGTTCTTCACTGGTGTGGGTATTTAAAAAATGTACTAGCCTGTTGGCCTGTTCGGGCATGTGTCCCAATAATGTCCTGGCCTTTTGAATCTCTACTTGGGATAGTACTATCAAGTCAATTTGCTCATGGATTGTTTTTATTGATCTCCATTCATCAGTGATGGATTGCCCAATGTTAGCCCACAAGATTTTCTTGATTTCTGCTAGAGGTTTGTGAAGAGAAAGATCATTTTCTAAGGATCTTACCTTGTTTTCCAATGTTTTTACCTCTCTTGTTCTTTCTACCACAGTCATTTTTGATTTGTCATAACTCACTTCTAATTTTTCCAATTTCTCTTTGGCTTCCTTCAGTTCTGATACTTGGAGTTTTAACTCCTCCATAGCCTTTATCAACTGTTCTGTTGTCATAGTAGTGCTACTGCCTGCTGCTGTACCTATGGTGATTTCTGCTGTTGAAGTGGTAGGAGGGGCCATTATGCCTATTGGAGCTGTCTCAGGTGGCTGGGAGGTCAACTCTCCTTGTTTCCCTTGTAGTGATTTCTCCAATTCCTGCTCTGTTTCTACCAATCTTTCATTCATTTTTATTAGCCGATCCATCATATCTTCGTGTGATTTTTGCTCAACAATCTCTGTAGTTTGGGGATGCATGGTAACAGGCAGCTTGAGCTTCTTTCTGAGAGCTGCAATGTCTTCTTCCTTCTTTTTTGTTAATGATTTTATGCCCTTTGCATCCTTGGGATCATGTCCCAACTCAATGACAATTTCTTCCAAGGATTTGATCCTGTTATCCTTGGTTAATGAAGAAGCATTTTCCAACTCTAATTGGGCAGAGGTGCTGTGCAATGAATTCTGCAATTTGTGAGCTAATAATTCTTTGTCTGCCAAGGTGGAGTACACCATTTCTCCAGTTTGCTTATGCAATTCAATATGGTCCATTGGATGGATGTCTTGGGAGAGAACGTCCAGATTGGTCCTGATATAATCAGCAGCTGATTGTGGTTGCTACATTTTGGGCTTAAAATGACTAAGGATAATTTTGCCTTCCTGAATGTCATATGCAGACATTAGCCTTTGTTGATTTGTGGGAGTTGCCCTCATCAAGTGATTATAAAGTTGAATTCTCACCAAGTCATTCTTTGCCTTTATTTCAGTGAAGGTTCTCTTAATATCCGAACCTTGCTTGCTTTGTTGCTTACTTTGAGGCTTGGTGGATGAAACTTACACACTATGCTGCCTCTCTAGCTCTTGCTGGTATGAGCTAGCTGATGTGACCATCATTGGAGAAGTTTGTTGTTCAGTCATTCCCTCACCCCTTAGGCTGCCTGTTGTTTCCTCCAAGAGTTCCTCTTGAGAGTAAGGATTTAACCTTTGCCTCTTTTCCCCTGGCTGTTTTGCTAGTCCACTGATAGGTGTGCCTTCTTCTCTGTCTCTTTTCTTTCTTTTTTCCTCATTTAGAGGAGTTTGTAGTGCAGGGATTTCTGGTGCCTCGGACTAAGCTAGGGGAAGTTTCCCTTGACTTTGTTCCTTTTAATGTAGCAGGCTAGTCTATCATTATTTCCTGCTCTGTGTCTATCACCTCTTTGCCTTTAGCTGACCCTGTGATGGCCTTTTTTGATGGCTGCTGAGAAGTCCCAACAAAATATGTGTCACCTACTGTGTGTTGAGGCAGCTTGAATGATACCTGTCCAAAAGAGTCCGAGTCAAGCATTTTTTCAAGCTTGTTCATGGCTTTTTCCAATTTCTCTTCCTCGGTAATTTCTTCAACTAATGTGCCTTCTATCCATCCTTGTTGATTAGCATACTATTGAATTTCAAGGATCTTGTGATGAACGTATGATGTTAGCTTGTTTTTCACTTTTCTATAACTTATGAAATGATAGGGCTCATATGGTGCCCAATAGAAACTTTGTTTCAATTTAAGTTGCTCCCCTAGAATCTTATTAGCCTCTTCCCAAGCTTCCCTTTTATTGAAGATAGATGGACCCAATTGATTTCTTATTTTGAGCTGTGGCTTTTTCTTAGCACTGCAGAAGTGGGTTATGTCTGCATAAATAAACTGCCTGAAATACTCTAGTGCAAACAGTCTCATGGGCACAAATCTGGGTAGCTTGTAGGGGCACAGTTCACAGCCAAATATTCTGATTTCAGTGTGATTCTAGTATAAGTACCAGTCCTTTATACTGTAGTTTTTGGAGAGCTGTAAATTTTTTTGCATTTCACTAGAAAGTCTAGCGGGAGGAGTTGTCATCAATAAAGAAGAGGTTGGATGTATGAACAAATCAATGAATTCACAGTACGTATAAGGGGAGTCATGAACACGGTGGAAGACTAAGGTCCATAATATTACAGACCTTTTCTCTCCTTTGAAATCCACTTTTCTAATGGGAAACTGAAAATTGTTCTAGAATATTACAGACCTTTGCTCTCCTTTGAAATCCACTTTTCTGATGGGAAACTGAAAACTGTCTGTTTGATAGTATAGAAACAGATGATATATGTATGATGTGTACTTGAAAACTCCTTCTCTATCTAGGTTCATGAATTGCTCATGGATCTTATCAGCTATGAAGGTGGCATAATCATACTTGACTGCAGCGGGTTGCCTGGAGTAAATATTGACAAGAGAACCAAGGTGGTCTCATCAACATATTCACTAGTTTTAAATCCTAAAATGTAGGATGCCATGTCAACAAGGAAATTTCCTACTTCTGTGAACCAAGTATCTAGATAAGGAGGTGGTTGTTGGGGCTGGCAATTTGGCTTCATGAAAAATTAAGCTATTCTTGTTATCTCTGAATTGGGCAGTTTAGCACCTTGGTTAAGCAAGAATCCCATAGAAAGAGGAGCCAGAGGCTAAGTTGGCTTGTAGTGCAGCATCCCATTGATGGATTCAAGGGTGATATGAAAGAGGACATTTCCAGAAGGGGCCATCACTACCCTTTGAGTAGGCTCATAATTAGCACAGCATTGGTGGATGAGGTCAGGGAATACATTCACTGAAGGGAGGCAGTACATGGGCATGTTGGACTCCCAAATTCCATAGACATCGACATTGTTGCGGTAGCTATCCCTGATTTCACAAAAAGCTTGGAGGTGGGGCTTTTGGCCAATTAAGTCATTAATCTAAAAATCCCTGTCAACTAAAGGTATCCATTCCAATTCTTTGTGTGGTGCATTGAGGGGTGCAATATTGAGGGCCATGGGCGCAGGCGATTCCATGTTTTCTCAGTTCCCTGTGATTTTCAAAGTAGAATTTGGGTTTTTGTGGCACAAAATAGACAAAACAACGATGGTGGAATGTCCTTTCTAAGAATTACAGGCAAATTTTAGCTTGTATTCGGTTTTTTAGGTAAAATTTATAGAAGAAACACAAAAATATAGGTTCGGGAAGAGGAAATGGAGTAAATACCTGGGTTTTGGATGCGCACAAGAGTAGTTTACAGGGTAATTGACTAGCAGCAGCAGGAGACTGGTCTTTGCTGGTTTGGGTGACGGACTGTAGCTCACGCGACCACTTGGAAGTTAATTTGCATGCACAGGTTCTGTAAAAACAACGAATAGAAATGGACAAAAACAACACTTTCATGGGTTTTTTAACAAAATTTCGGCTTCGTGGTCTTTTGGCGCTTTTTTCGGGTGACAACAACATGATGTAATATTTGTCGTGTAGCGGGGTATGAAGGATGACGTGGTGGATGACGTAGGGGTGAGGTGGTGGATGATGTGGGTGATGACGTCAGCGGGGGGGAGTGGGTGGCGGTAAATGGAATTTCCCTTACCGCTTTTGGACAAAAGCTGTTTCAGGTGGAGGGGCTGCGATAACACTGGGCGGGCGCCACATGTTTCTTGTATGGCGGCAAAACCACCAGTTTCCCGGACGCTAATCTTCAGGCATCGGAGGGGTTTTGATATTGCTGTGGAACGTGTGATCTGTGAGCTATGATTCGAAAGCGGGCGGCGATTGGGATATGGCGGAGGGCTATACCGCGGGGTCCACAATTAAATCAACGTTTTTTAATGTGGGCGGGGTATTACCTTTGGTTAGGTATGTGGGCCTGGTTATTTATTTGACCAAAGGTTAAATAAATTCCAATGTTCTATGCGTGGAGGGTTGTTAATGGACCTGAATGAACCATTAACTCCCGATAAAAAACAATAATATATGGCTATAATTATCCGGGGGTCGGGACATTTATACTCTTTTTGGGGTTTTTAATATATTTTATGTAATACGAGCATGGGGGGAAAATATAAGGGTTTATATAAAAAAGTTAGAGGTTAATATGAAGATGAGGTGGGGTTTAGCGCTAAGTCTGATTTTTGAGATACTTAGGCTTAGGGAACAATAGAATTTTTACACAAGAAATGTGGCATCCTTTGCCTAAGTAAAAACAGATTTTCACCTAGTCTTTATCATGAAATGAAGTGAACTAGGAGCACTGAGCAGATCTCAATGTCCTTGTGGGGAGGTTAGTGAATGTTTCAGGGAGAAATGTGGAGGAAAGCTAGTCATGATTCATCTGTTTTGCAACCACATAGTTGCCATGATACTTATGATATCCATGAGATGAATCATTTTCAAAAGACAAAATTGCTCATAAACCTGCTTCTGCAACATCAAAACTGCCTACCCAGCCTATTATATCTAACATTTTTTCTTCCTTTTTCCTTGGGTGCATTTGAACTGGCAAACCCTTACTCTCTTCTTTTCTTTTAGCTGCCCTCCTGTCTATGTCTGTCCTTATTTCTTCCAAGGGCTCAGATTTAGCTGTTGAGACCCTTTGCTTCTCTACCTAGCTATTTGTCTGCCAAGCTTGAACTGTTTGGACAGACTTTATTATCTATTTCTAAGACAAGTAAATTTAAATATGGACTTGGCCAAGATTGAGTTGTTAGGCCATCCATCAATTGTGACAAAAGTCAACTGATTGCACACAATGACATTCTTTGGAAAAATAGCATAATAGTGGCATTTTGGGCTAGCACATTTTCCTAGTATTCTTTATTTGGGGTTCATTTGCTTTCTTTTTGACCATTTCATTCTTTTTACCCTTTAATCTTTCTTTTAGGGCATACCCTCTTTTCATTTTTTAATTTTTGGGTTTTTTTAATTTTTAATATTTTTTTTTTATTTTTTAAATATGGAACCTTTGTAGCATGGAAAGGATGAACATATTTGGCATTTTTCCAGTCAATCATGAAATATGACACCTATTGGTATAGGAGCATAACACCTACAAGAAATTTAATACAACTAAGAAGGGACATGGAGAGCAGCAGACTAGAGGCAGTGGTAAGGAACCATGCATTGTTTGATATGTGTTAAGGATCATTGTAAGAGGGATTGTCCATAGTATCCGAGTGGTGGTAGACCCCATATCTACAGTGCTCAGGAGGCACACACAGTTGGTGATGTTGGTCATAGAATTCCTCGGATTTGTGCAGTTGTAGACAACAGGGAAGAGGATCATTAGGCATCAATCATTGAGATAAATGGTAAGCTTTGTGATCAAGTTGTTTCTCTTTTGATTGATCCTAGATCTAACTATAGTTATATTAATCCTTACCTAGTGGATAAGTGTGGTTCGAGAAAATAAGTGCATGCAGAATCTTTGTTGGTATGGTTGGCTATAGGTACGAAGAAGCGAGTCCACCATTTTGTAAGAGCTTGTGCATTTGAGTTAAATGGTATGCCTACAACATCGTATTTAAATGTATTTACATTAGGATCGTATAGTATGCTTTTGGGTATGGATTGGATATACCTTCATAGAACCAAAGTGGATTTCTTCGACAACTCCATTGAGTGTGTGGATGATAGGGGTGAAAAGAGGACCTTGCAAGGAAAGAAGAAGCCTACATAAGTAAGGATGGTTGCCACTATGTAGGCTAAGCATAGTTGCAAAAATGGTTGTGTGATGTTTGCAATACACATTTCCAGTCACAAGGATAAGGAGGTTGAGGATGTTGATGTGTTGAGCAAGTACCCAATATTCCAATGGTTTCATAATGTATTTCCTGAGGACATTTCAGAGTTGCCACCCCATAGGGAGGTAGACTTTTCTATTGAGTAAGTTCCAAGGGCAACTCCAGCATCAAAAGCACCTTACAGGATGAGCACACTTGAGTCGATAGAATTGAAGTTGTTGTGGAGCACTTGAAAGGTATGCTTTTGACAAATAATTTAGTGGCTTTTCAGTGACATTTGTAACCTTTTCTGCATTATGAATTCAAAGAAATAAAGAATTGTAATAAAATGTGTAAGAATTAACATGGGAAGCTTAATCATTGATAATTGTCATTTTTCTATACAGGGAAAGGTGGAAACGAAGAGTTGTCGTCCAAAAGGGAAAGACAAAGGAGGAATAACTGTTGTCCCTCTAGAAGGGAACCGGATGCAAACGAGATCGAGCAGATCAAAGCAGAATAACCCAGGAAAGAAAGAAGGGATGCCAATTCGGCGAAAGAGGGAAAGAAAAGTAAAGGATTAACAGCTTGGCGAATCCCTCAGGATCTTTGATCCTGAGGGATCGTTGTTTTACCTATTTTTGTTACCTAGATATCCCCGCTGTTACTTTTATATAAAGGAACAGCATCATTGAGCAAAGGGACTTCTGTTTTTTGTAAATTTTCAGTTTCAGACAAACTTTGATCATCGAGTCTCACTGAGACCTGGTTTACTGTACGTTTGTTGATGCGTTAATATAAAAGACTTGGTGTTTATTTCATCTTTGCGTCTGGAGTAATCTAAGGCGGTGTACGATTGGAAGCTAAGGGCCGAGCTCCGAAGGACACTTGCTTTTGTATCATTATAACTTGATTTATGCGTGGTTTGCTTATCTTTATTACTCGGTAATCTGATATACTTTTCATATGCTATGCTATGCTCTGTTACGATTAATGCATTAATGGTTTTTCTCAGGAAATCTGTGTAATGACTCTGCATTGTATAATTGGATATTTTCAGAGTTGATCGCATGCTTCTAGTGTCGACCAGTTATTTTTGTTACAGAGCGTCTGTATTGAATATTACTATCATTTGATTCATTTGAAATCTCGATTATTGGAATCTGAAAGTAATGTTATTCTAATTGGAAACATAGTTGTATTATCCTTAATTTTCAAATTACTATATTAATGTGAGGTGTGCATATATGGTCGATTACTGTCGTTCCATAATTCATCAATGAGTGTTGTTCCATAAATTATATTCCATCCAGTTTGCTTTAAAAGAGAAGAGTGTTATTTCATAGCAGAGTGTGAGTTTAGTACAATAGAGCAAGTTTGATTCCGACTCACGAGATTTAGTTCTTTTGATTGTTGTTCCATTTACTACTGTTCCATTTACTGTTGTTCCATTTCCTATTTGCTGTTCCATTTTACTTGATGTTGTTCCATTTACTTGCATTCGTTGTTTTGGTGTGAGAGAAGGTCTAAGGCTGTAGTGAGCCTCAGCAAACGCTGCCTAGCTCCCAGACCTATGGTCCATGCTCTAATTTCCTTTCTATCAGTTTCTAGAGGGATGGGTTATCACTTCCGTACCCTTGATTGATAAGCTGTCTTATGTGATTCTATATTTTTGGAGTAATTTAGTCATAGTTTAGCATCTGTTTACTCGTGTATTTTCTAAGCGCTATACTACTAAGCATTACTCGAATGAATAGCCTCATATTGAGCTACTTGCAATAACAAAACGTTCTCGGATTGACTTATTAATGTGGGATAATTAGAGGTGCGGGAGACCCTAGTTATAGCTCTACATTTTGGCGTCGTTGCCGGGGAAGGAGTATAGCCATTTTTCCTTTACAGAGTAGTGCGCAAATCCGCTAGGGGAGAGTTGGATTTTAAAAATGGAAGGTAAGAACCTGCGTACAGAGCATGTAAAAGCCCTGCTCCACCGTCCGCTCTCCTAGCAGAATTGCTGGTTGAATAGGATTTAGTAGTTTATTAGAATGCATGACTAAGCAGAAAAAGCCAGAAAAGAATATCAAACCTCCATCCAAACCTGAAAAAGCCAAGGGGCCGTGACCCTTGGCCGAACAACATTCATAGACGAAATCTATAAGAAAACTGAATCTCAGCCATCAGTAGGCCCCCGAAAGATTAATTCTAAACAGCCTACTAGCTCCCTTCAGGCCACAACATCACCATCTGAAGCCTTTGTTGAGGTGCATAGTTAGACTGATGAACAAGACTTTCAAGAAATTGAAAATTCTATTCCAGAACGACTGGAGGAAGGGAATTTAAGCAATCTTTGTGAAGGAGAAGGGGAAACAAGGGAAGTAGGAGAGCCAAGGTCTCCTCCTAAGATAATCCAGCCGTTAAATAGCCCAGATAAGGGGAGCGCGGTAAAAATTATTATTGAAGACACCCCATTTCCTCAGATAGAAATTCCAGATAGGGGAAGTGCTATCAAAACAATCCCTGTCAAGGTCGTTCCTTCTCAGCCTAGGAATACCCTCCTAGAAATCCCGGAAGGTTATTGGCATATATTCTATCCCATGGCGCAGAATTAGCCAAATACTCAAACTTCTACATTGCAATATCCTATAGTGGATTCCGCAGCAAATGCGCCCATGAAAGCAATCCCTCTTCAACACATTCCTACATTTCATGGACTTACATCAGAGGACCCCGATGCATTCTTATTTGAATTTGATGTGTTATGCAGGGGATATGATTACACCACTGACCCCCAGAAATTAAAATTGTTCCCCTCCACTTTGAAAGGAGCAGCTCTAAGATGGTTTATGGGATTAGGTGGTGGAGTCATAAATAACTGGGAACAAATGAAAGAATCTTTCCTAAAGAAATATCAAGATTATTGTAGGTCTAGAGAATTAAAAGATAAAAATTTTCAAATGACAGCTAGACCAAATGAAACATTAGAGGAATACGTAGAACGTTTTCAGTATAATTTACAGAGATCCCCCTATGCATCACTACCTCTGCCTGATAATGTGTTAAAAACTGCATTGATCAGAGGCATGAATGAACAGTGGATTGAAACATTAAATATCATGGGAAAAGGGGATATTTATCAAGAGAATTTTGCTGACATCATTGATTTATGTATCAAGAGTTCAAGAGGCAGCACAAGGATAAAACCAGCAGAATATGATCGATTTGTCAGAGATAACAAAATATCAACAGAAGGAGTAACACGTGTAGAACTTGGAAATTTATTAGAAAATTTTAAAACTGACATTCTAGGGACATTAACTACACAACTTGATATTGTGCAGGCTAAACAAAAGCAGATGGAGGCGGAACAAAATCTGG
>APFE031312865.1:22060-46273 GCA_000404065.3 Pinus taeda | reverse complement strand
ACCATCTTCAGCTCTTGTCATGAATTGTTTAGATAATTATTGGTAGATGAATGTATCGACTAATAAGTGTTGTTGTAGATATGCAGAGAGGGCATAACGCCTTCTTGGCCACTCTCTGATCAATCTTAGACTAAGATGATCATATATGAAATCATGACCTGTAGCTTACGTGTTTTCCATGTGTTTGATGAAATGTCTATTATGGACTAGACATGTCCTAGGTCAGTTATTATTCAATTTTTGTATGAAAAGCTTTGTCATTATGTCATTTATCACTCTAAGAAGTTACAGGAAATTCTGGGTAGTGGTTGAGAGACTGTCCTGGAGAGGTGGCTCATATATTAGGACCGCACCCTCTGAATTGGAGATTTATGGCTATAACTGCACTCAGGCAGTGTTTTGTATGTGGTTGGAGGCCTATAATCGCACCCAAGAATTTTCATGCATGTAGTTGTGGGCTTAAGGCAATGAAAAAGAGCCCCAACTAAGGGTTTGGTCACCTGGGTCTTCCTTTGGCCCCTGAGTCTCCCGTATCCCTGAGGGATTTTGTGAGTTGTTAGTTTTTCGGACCCACTTCCATAATTGGAGCTTGGAGGTTAGGTCAAATCATTGTAGCACTCTGCTTCACATTTAGTAGGCGGGCTTGTAAAATCAGGAAAATGTGGGAGGGGGTATCATTACAGATTATTATGAGAGCTTCTAGGTTCAAACAATTAAACTAGATGGTCTAGATGCATGTTGTTATGAATGCATTGTCATGATGATGGTTGTCATGCATGAGGTCATTGTATGCAGTTAATGTTATCATGCATGATGTTGATATGAATATTTATATATATGTATCGTGCTAATATCGATTGATTTGTGTAGACGGCATAACCTCCCTTGAACTTCACTAAGGTATGTTTGATTATCTTTATATTTGGTTATATAACATGGTATGTTTGTAGGAAGAAGATCATAAATGAAAAGAAGAATGGTGTACTGCAGTTCACGTGTCTCTCCTTATAGATCAAATGAGAAACCAAGAGATGAGTACTCTCCTAACATAGTATATACCTTGAGAAGTATAAAGGTAGAAATCAAGAGTTGCAAAGTAGATAATGACAAGATAATTCAGTCATAAGAAAGACGTAATAGGGCACAAGAAAAACATGAAGAGGTAAATGTAGTGATCCTTTAGTGTTTATCATATTTGCAGAGATAAGGTCCTCCAAGGATCAGTTATGGATTGGAGGACAAGACCAATGGGGCATATGGTATCAGATCTAGATCAGGGCACCGTTCAGATAGGGAGGCTATGGTCAAAGGTGACAAATGTATGGATACACCTGGCATGAGAGGTAGTGGTTATGGGTTCTATTCTAGTTCTCATTCAGATAGAAATCATGGTAATCATCGGTAGCATCCTTATAGGAAGAATGAGAGGGGATACTTTCTAGATGAGTTCAGGAAGGCCAAGCCTCCTACATTTGATGGGTAGTTGAAGAAACTAGAAGATGCAAAAGCAATTTTTCTTGGGATGAAGAAGTTCTTCAAGTTGCATGACTACACAGAGAACATGAAAGCCATGATATATATTTTTTGTCTCAAGGGAAAGGAAGACATTCCATGGTAAGATGTAAATATTTTTAGAGGCATCAAGACAAAGGATTTGAGTTGGCATGAATTCAAGAGACTTTTCAGACATAAGTACTTGTCAGAGAGATACTATTACAATAAGGCTAAGGAGTTCTATGAGTTGAAGATGGGATCTATGATAGATGAAGTGTACACTAATAAATTCTTGGATTTTTTGGGGTATGTGCCTTACCTCAGGGATGAGAAGATGAAACTTAAAAGATTCATCAATGGATTGCCATTAGAATTCAAGGATTGGATTGAGTATGATGAGCCTTGGTCATTAGAGGAAGTCATTGGGAATTCAAAATAAATATTATGAGTAGTCAAAGTGAAAGATTGAGCCTAAGCGTGACTAAAAAGGAAATGAAAATACCAAAGGAAAATGGCCTTTGAAGTGGGAGAGACCTTAGGATGTAGGTGAGAAAGAAAATGTGGCCCCTTACAAGAAGTTCAAAACAACAGAGAAGGGACATGGATCTCAACATGGAGAGAAAAAAAATAAAGGTAGTGGTAGATAACCATTGCATTGTTAGATATGTAGCGAAGATCATCACAAGAATGATTGTCTATTGTATCAGGGTGGATACCCTCAGATATAAAGTGCTTAGGAGGTGCAAACATTTGGGTATGTTGGACAAAGTATTCCTCAAATCTATGCAACATTTGATAACAAGCAGGCGAATCACCAAGCATCCATTACTGAGATGGAAGGTAATATTTTTGTAGTATACCTAGGGGGGATAGTATGGGGTATAGAGGGAGGCACCCAAGAGAATAATATAATAATGAGATGGGTCATAGTTAATAAATAAAGTGGTAACCCGCATCATGTAATGGACCACAAGTAGCTAGCAATAATGTGATAAGCCCATGGTATTAGATGTATAGTATTGATATAACCATGGTAGTGACCCATGGTATTGTATGTATGAATCCTATATAGAGGCTAGAGGCTCCCCATTAAGAGGTGTCAAGGAATATTGTATGAACAAGCATATGGCTTGTGGAGTGTTCTCCTTCTTTAAGGAGTGATTGTATGGTGTTACCCTACCTCAAAGGTTTTGATTAATAAAGTGAAGAATTTATATCTTTTTATATCTTGTTATTTCTTCAGTATATTTGTATTATCATATATTTTCAGGTCAAATCTATAAAAAGTGGTATCAGAGCACTTTCTTGGGGAAAACGGAGAATTTTGTTTTCTATTTTTTTCAGGAATTTTTTGGGCGGCGAGTTTGCAGATCAGATATATAAGTTATGGTGCAAAATTTTTAGAATCTAATTACATATCTATATTCTTTGCACAAAAGTACCCAATTTAAAAAAAAAAATTCGTCTGAATCAGAGTCTGGATAAGGGAGACATCCTGATTTAAAAATCAGCTGTATTATAGAGATGTTTTGATGGAAATTCGTAGATGACAGATCTCCAGTTAATTTTTGTAGTTTTTGGTGGGAATTTTGAGAAACTAATTGCAAATCTGAGATCCCCTTGAAAAATTACTCAATTTAAAAAAAAAATCAGTTGAATTAGGGTCCTGATGAGGGAGATATCGCTGATTTAAAATCAACTCTTTTTTCCGAAATTTGTGTGACAGTGAGACAATTGTAGCACGAATATGAAATTCCAGTGTCTAGATCAGGTTTTATATCACATGAGAAGATGCAAAATTGTTGTTCCATTTCCAAAAATAGGTCATAATAAGGACTCTGAGCAATATTGACTGAACTATGGCCATTTCAAATTTTCGCCAAGTAAGTGATTTTTTTTCAAAACCCTCTTCATGGATTCTAGCAAGGAATTTTTTACAGGGAAAGATAATGGTCCTACTATTGAAGAATTCATAAAATACTTTAAGAAAACCTCTCCAAAATGTTGGACACATTTCGTATGGCTTTGACTGAAAGATGAGGCTGCCATATGGTGGAACTCACTTGATAGAAAGAATTTGTCAAAACTTTCGAATGAAGAGTCCGAAAAACTCCTTTTGGACAAATGGTCTAATACTACACAAGAGAATGAAACACGGAAATGGTTATTTTTTGATGATATCTCCTTATTACAGGTTCATGGATGTATTCAGAAAGAGAAGATAATTGTGTCTATCAATCCTAATAGCAAGCACAATTTTATTAATGTTCATTTGGCTAAAAGATTGCAAGTCCCAACCAAACAAATGGTGCATACATAGGTTAATAATGAGCAGGTGCAAGTTTATAAAGATTTGAAGATTTGTATGGATAAATATGTATTGCATTCTGATTTTTATGCCTCAAATATGGATAATGTGGATGTTCTTTTGGGATACCCTTGGATGCAATCTATTGGTACTATCAATATTAATGTGCAAAAGAAATTCCTGAAGCTCTGGTATAAAAAGAAGAAACTTACATTACAGTATATTTCCATCAATAAATAGGTAGAGTCCAAGGAGGCTGAAGCAAATGATGTTGCAGGTACTGACACATCAGATGAGGAATCTGTGGTTGAAGTAATACTAGAAGATAAACAACAATCACAAGCGCCACAACATATACCAGATACCATTCAGGCTTCATTAGGTGGTGAATTAAAGAAATATACACCATTGGTTAAAACTTCAGCATATCACCACCCACATCACCCAGCAAGAAAACAACCAACAAGATGGCAACGAGTTAGCAAAAAAGACAACAACCCCCACCTGACAAATAGAGAGGTGTGAAGATCCAACCACAACACATGAATACAGAGGAACCGCCAAGATCAACTCCCATCTCAAGTGAGCAAGGAACTGGCTAGATCGAGTAATCACCTATCTTTGGGATGGCTAGGTGCACGCGCATGGTACCAGTGGACTACTCTTTTGATTAGATCTTATTAGTTGTGTTATTATTATGTTTCGAGGATGAAACATGTTTAAGGGGGGTGGAATGTAGTATACCTAGGGGGGATAGTATGGGGTACAAAGGGAGATACCCAAGGGAATAATGTAATAATGGGATGGACAATAGTTAATAAATAAAGTGGTTAACCCGCATCATGTAAGGGACCACAAGTAGTTAAAAATAATGTGATAAGCCCATGGTATTAGATGTATGGTATTGATAGAACCATGGTAATGACCCATGGTATTGTATGTATGAATTCTATATAGAGGCTAGAGACTCCCCATTGAGAGGTGCCAAGGAATATTCTATGAAAAAGCATATGACTTGTGGAGTGTTCTCCTTCCTTAAGGAGTGATTGTATGGTGTTACCCTACCTCAAGGGTTTTGATTAATAAAGTGAAGAATTTCTATCTGTTTCTATCTTGTTATATATTTGTAGGTCAGATCTATAACACTTTGTCCTTGAGTTGTTTCCGTTTTGATTGATCCTGTATCTACTTATAGTTATGCTAATTCTAACCCAACAAATAAGTGTGGCTTGAGTAAAGAAGTGCATGCAGAGTACTATTTGGTGCGGTTGGCTACAAGGACCAAGAAAAGAGTTCATCATTGGATGAGAGATTTTGCATTTGAGCTAAATGGTATGCCTGCATCAACACATCACCTATGGGTTCTTACAATATGATTTTGGGTATGGTTTGGTTGTACCTTCACAGGACTAATGTAGATTTCTACGAGAAAGCTATTGAGTGCCTGGATGATGATGGAGAGAGAAGAATCTTGCAGGGTAAGAAGAATCCTACATTAGTAATAATGGTTACAACTATGCATGAAAAACGTTATTGTAGGAAAGGATGTGTATTATTTGCAATTCATATACTAGTGACAAAAGGAAGAATGTTGATGATTCTGAAGTCTTGAAGAGGATTTTGAAGACTTGAAGAGGTATTTGGTTTTGCAGTTTTTTCATGATGTATTTATAACAGAGATTTCAGAGTAACCACCTCATAGGGAATTTGACTTTTCTATTGATTTGGTACCAAGATCAACACCAACATCAAAGGAACCTCACATAATGAGAAATCCAAAATTATTGGAATTGAAGTTGTAGCTTAAGGGAATTCTTGATAAATGATCATTAGGCCAATTTTGTCACCTTTGGGTGCACTAGTTTTGTTTCTGAAGAAGAAGGACGGTACTCTCAGGTTGTGTATTAACTACAAGAAGTTGAACAAGGCAACTATCAAGAATAGGTACCCATTGCCACGTATTGATGACTTGTTTGATCAGTTGAAAGGAACAACAATGTTTTCAAATATTAACTTAAGATCAGGATATCATCAGGTACACATCAAAGAAGAGTACATATACAAGATTTCATTCCGCACTAGGTAAGGGAATTACGAGTTTGTAGAAGTGTTGTTTGGTCTTAATAATGTTCCAACTACTTTCATGTGCTTGATGAATGGGGTGTTGCCTCCTTATCTGGACAAGTTTGTGATACTATTCATTAATGACATATTGATGTTTTCTAAGAATGAGGAAGAGCACGTAGAAGACTTGGTAGTAGAGTTAATATTGCTAAGAGAGCATCAATTGTATGCCAATCTTAGCAAGTTCAATTTCTTTCAGATGGAAGTTCATTACTTGGGACATGTTTACAAGGAAGCTATAGCAATGGATTGAGAAAAGATCAACACTATCATGGAGTGGGAAGCTCCTAGGAATGTCGATGAGGTCAGATAATTAACAAGACTAGAAAGTTACTCCAAGAGGTTCACCTGAAACTTCTCACGAATTTCCTATCCTAATACATCCTTTCACCAAAAAGCGAAGAAGTTTGAATCGAATGAGGAGTGCACAAGTAGTTTTGGGCATTTGAAGCATTTTCTTACAAATGCTCTGGTCTTGGAGATTAGAGATCCATATAAAGAGTCTGTGGTATGTATATATGCTTTTAAGAGAGGACTTGGTGGAGTCTTGATGCAGGAAGGAAAGGTGGTATGATATGATTCAAGTAAGATGAATGAACACAAATAGAACTATGTGACACACGGTCTCGATTTGGAAACAATTATTCATGCAATAAATATTTCGAGACATTATCTTCTTAACATGAGGTTTGTATTGATGAGTGGTCACAGTGGGATGAGGTACTTGTTTGAGAAGTCTAATCTGAATTTCAAGCAAGATATATGGTTAGCTACTCTCAGCGATTTCGATTTCGAGATTAGGTAAATCAAGGGAAAGGAGAACAACATTGCATATGCTCTCAGTAGGAGAGTTCAGGTGAATCACATTGCAACAGTGAGTCCTTATGGGACAAACTTGCAAGAGCGGATCTTACACGCAGGACAACATGATGACAGGTATCAACAACTGAGGCACGAGTTATAGCGGAAGGGTGAAGGAGATGGGGATGAGGAGTATCATCTCACAACATATGGCTTGGTTAGATTTGACAACAAGATTTATGTACCAGATGACAGTGATCTCAAGAATATTATCTTGAGGGACTTTCATGTCAAGCCATATTTAGGTCACCTGAGATATTAGAAGTCTTTGACAGTAATTAAGAAGTTTTATCATTAGACGAACTTGAAGAAAGAGGTGGTTGAGTTTGTTGTGAGATGTTTGGATCATCAATAGATAAAAGAAAAGTGTAAGCATCCATGTGGTCTATTGCAGCTAATTCCAATTCCAGAGTGGAAATGGGAGGTCATTTCCATGGATTTCATTACAAGTTTCCCAAGGACATCAAAGAAGCATGATTCCATCATGGTTGTGGTTGAAATGTTAAGTAAGGTAGCTAATTTCGTTGTAGTTAAGTCTACGAATTCAACTAGTGAGGTAGCTCAAATTTTCATCAGGGACATTGTAATATTGCATGGCGTTCCTAAGAAGATTGTATCTCACAAAGATGCGAAGTTCACTTCCAAATTTTGGAAGGAGTTGTTTGCAGGTTTGTGATCATCCTCATAAATGGGTAATGATATGGGCTCATTTTCCCTCCTAACCTAGTCAAATCAACCATTCTCTTAGCTTATTGTATGATTTTCTGATTATATTTATGCTTATAGGGTGAGTTGAGTTAGTTATTATGCCATGTGGTCTAACATGTATTTAATGCAGATTATTGATGGATTTCGAGGTCAAAGTCAAGGATCGAGTGGTCAAATTGCAGTATTAACTCGAAGTGGACAAAGGAGAGGAATTATAGGAGGGAATCCCCTCAATTATTGCTCCTCACTTTGAATTCCCCTTCATTTAGCTCGGAGTACAAGAAGTCGAATCATGCACTAGAAGGCAACCAAGCGAGTGGAAGATGATTGAGAGTTATCTCGAGTTTTGGGAGCCAAGCCTCCCTGATTTTAAGGAAGTTGTTGGTAGCTTCAGATGTATAAGTAGAGAGGCCTTAGACCTCACTAGGGTTTGATTTTTTTGCTTATGTAAACTCTGCTCAAATTTCGAGCTTATTATTTTGTGATAGTTTTATGTAATCTTGTTGTTGTTTTGATAATGAAGATGGAATCCTTTTTGAGCTATCACTGAGTTACCTCAGAGGGCTGAAGCTCTTGGGTTAGGGCCCAATCCAAGCAACCAATATTCTATTTACCTGTATTTGTACGCTTTACTTCAGTTTGTAGATTAATTTGCTGTTAGATGTATTTTCCTTATGGTTAAGAATAGGGTGCTTTTGATGAGTTAGTGGCTTGCTTCCATTTATGCTTTATGTAGCAGGTTTAGTAGTGATCAGAAAAGATTCAAAAGGCTAATGATAGTGCCTTGGCCTCTCTTCCTCCCTTTGGGACCATGATTTGAGGCAAAGACTCTCTTGCTTCCCCAAAATCAAAACTTTTCCTCATTCATAGGACTTCTAGTGTTTGCAACTCTTTGGTAGGTTAATAGTCCAGTTTTTCTTTGCTTCAGATCTCCTTTATCATCTTCACTTTCTAATTTGGAATAGTCCTCTTTCATGTTTTCCTTTCTTGCAGCATTTCTCAGCATTTCCTCTCATACATTATAGTTTAGGCCATTTTAATGCAAAACTCTCTTTTTTCTAGATACACTCATTTCATTGTTTGCTTGATCTTCTTGGTTTACTGTCAGTTTCTATGTTGTATATCTCTTCCAACAGTAAGCTAGCTTACCAAAAATCACACCCTCCATTTGATCCATGCCCTACAGGTCTCCCAAATCTCACCTCAATTCTGCCCTAGTTTCCTGTATTTTTCATAGAACTTCTTCCTCTCTCCTTGAGCAAACCCAATCATCTTTCTCTCTCCTGGTGGTTCATGGTAGACGTTAGGCACCCTAAAACCTCACCCCAACCTTCATCCACGTTTTCCACCCAGTCACACACCCTAAAAATAGAGGAAAGTGCTCTCGGCCTCCTCTTGTAGTTTCCCTGTGTCCTCCTGTAGTTTTTCTTGTAGGCTTTCTTTTGAAGGCCGAGTGTGGGAAAAGCCTCTAGAAGGCCACCTAAGACCTCCTAGGACCCATCCACACCATATTACATCCTCCCAAGCTCCAAAAATTCCCTCTAACACCACCTATTCACTGCCACACTCACACACAATAAATTAGATGCATGATTAAATTCACATAAAAACACATAAAAATCCACAAATATGTTTTTTTCTTATTTACTTCCAGAAATAGCATGGTTAGATGTTGTTTACTTTCTTGAGTAGATAATTGAATTTCTTTCATGGTTTTCATAGTTTTTTTGGAAAAAGTAAAATTAGATTGTTAATTAGGATTTACTAGGTTTTGCTTTACATTCTAGTTTTTTTCCTTTCTACAATTAGAATAGATTCTGTAGAGTAATCTTTCTTTCCTTTCATCACACATAGAGCTTATTATGAAATCTATAGAAGTTGGCTTGAGCTCCTAGTGATATCGCACCGGCTGACCAAGTGACAACCTGCAGTGAGAACTAGTACTTGTGCATACATCACCGACGCTTCCAAGTTTGTTACGAACTACCGGGTTGATGAAAGTAAAGTTGGTAGCCCAGGAGTTGCAGCATTATTTCTGCAATATTGGCACTCACCACTTTTTTTGGCTATGTTTCCGGGGAAGTGTCAGAGTATTCTGTGATTACTGCTTTCTTCTATTTCTTCTTGCAACATTCTGCTAATAGTTTATTTCAGCAAAAGTAGACTAGTCATTTCTTTTCTTTCAAGTTCTGCATTTCCTTGCTTTCCTTTTCAATTCTGCAAATTTCATTTTGGAAAAAGTAGACTAGTCATTTCTTTTCTTTCAGTTTTGTATTTCCTTTCTTTCCTTTTCAATTTTTCAAATTTCCATTCAACAAGTTTATTTCAGCTAGTTGCAATTTGTTCTGTTCAATCACAATTTCAGTTTCTACAAGTGCTATCAGTGTGGGGAAAAAGAAAAAAAAAAAACAATCAAAAATATTTTCTTTCATGCCTCGTACGAATATAGATAACTCAGGAAAAAAATTTCCCAACACACCCACTACTTCACACAGCCAACCTTCTCTCTTCTTTGATGGCTGCGATCAAGAAGAACCCTTAAGTGAACAGCAAGACATATTTGAAGAACCTATAGGGGAAGAAGAAGAAGAAACCATTCCTCTAGAGCCAATGGATGAAAACAAAAATGCTAGGGGAAATGGAGAAATAATAGAGGGTACCTTTCCCGTTTGGGAGACCAATGGGGACGCCAAAATGAACAATATAAGTCCTTCAACCATACCTCACTTCCATGGTCTGACTACAGAAGATCTTGACACCTTCTTGTTTGACTTTGACGTCATATGTCGAACTTATGACTATGTAGAAGACGAGAAAAAGTTGAAACTATTCCCTTCTATTCTCAAGGACGTGACATTGCGCTGGTTCACGGGATTACTTGGCAATAGCATCACAACTTGGGCCCAGATGCAGTAAGCCTTTAACAACAAGTATTGAGACTATTGTAGGTCAAAAGATATTAAAGAAGAAATCTTCCGAATGACCATGGGAAGTGATGAGTCCCTGGAAGACTATGAAGAGAGGTTCCAGCTCAATTACAAAAGGGCCAGGTGTCAACTTGACCCTGAGTCTCTGAAGTTGGTCCTGCTCAGGGGAATCCAGGAAGACCTTTTAGACACCCTCCATCTATTGGGTGGGGGAGACATCTACCAACTATCCTATGAGGACATAAAGACTGTTTTTAGAAACCATTATAGAGCAGCTAGAAAGAAAGGTAGGGGGAGTCAACCCATAGCCAATAATTTTTCTTCCAATTCATCCATAAAAGGGGAAATTGGAAGCATGCTATAAGATTTCAAGAGTGAGATGTTGCAGAATCTTGCCATGCAAATGGATACCTTACATATCAAAAGGAAACAAGAAGAAGCAGAGAGGGCTTTGAACACATATTTCATCAAAATTGGAAAATGTTTGTTACAAAGACATCACTATAATTCAATTTTTTTGGTCCTTTTGAAATTCTAGATTCAAATTAATGAAATATGTGTGTTTTGGCCATTTTTTGCTCTAGATGCACCAGGAGGCATCCTAGGAATGACTGCCCATTGAACTCTATAGAAGGTCTGTTCAGTCTGTGAAGAAAATCATTCTACAGATAAGTGCCCTTTCTTGTCTGGACTTAAAGCTGTATACCAAGGGGTCAAAGGAGGCACTGAACATATCTATTACATAAACCAAAGAAGGCCTCATGGACATAGACCATACCAGTAGGGGATGCAAGGGACATCTTAGGCATACTGCAACCCCAACCAAGTCACCCTCATACCTTCTTGGGGTCCCCTTGCTCATCCTTCCTGGTCCACACCTCCTCCTTGGTCCTTCACATCTCAATATCATGGCCAACTAGCCACTCATTCATTTTAACCCTATGCTCAGCCGCAACCTTAGTGGAATGCATCTCATCAGGGGCGGAGGCCCCAATACAACTCTCTTCCTACTCTTCTACCTCCACCACCTGCCCAACCACCACCGTTACCTTCTGCTCCACCAAGGCAACCCCAAATGCCTCCCCAACCAAATTCGAACCTGAACAACAGATAGGCTCAGCAAATGTATAGTGTGGAACCATCATGCCCAACTTATGTTGTGGAGATTCAAGAAATCAACTTACGATCTCGGAGAGTTCTCCCAGATAGCCAGCCTCCACTCAATGAGGTTGAGGAAGATAAAGAGGAAAGCAAACCTAAAGAAAATTCACCCTTTACTGAGAGACTATCCATGACAATCCAACCAACCCCATAAGAGACTGAACTCCTGGGAGAATTGAAACATTTATGTGTGATGATACCACTTCTCCAAGGCATAAAAGATGTGCATATCTACAATAGGTTGATCAAAGAGAAGTTATTTAGGCATCGAGGAAGGCACAAGAGAGATACTCGAACCATCAATGTCATAGGACACTGTACGACCTAATGTTAGGGTAGATAATCTGTCCAAAATATCTGGACCCTAGAAGCCTAGTAGTTGATGTCCACATCAATGGCACAATGGTCCCACATACCTTGATTGATCTGGGAGCTGCCATTAATGTGATGACAAAGGACACATTGCTAAAACTTAACCTCTAGGGCTCCTTGAGGAAGATCACGACAGTGCTGCAGCTAGCAGACCGGTCCACCATGACCCCTGAGGGGATTGTGGAAGATGTGATGGTATCTGTTAATTCTTGGGAGTACCCTGTTGATTTCTTAGTTCTCCAGCCAAAGGCAAAGCTCACTGGGTATCCTGTCATTCTGGGAAGACCCTGGTTGGCTACAACCGATGCCTATATCAGTTATCGAGCTAGGAACATGACCATAATGAATGTGCACATGTCCAAGCAGTTAGCCCTATATCCTCCTGCTCAACCCTTGCTAGAACATGATCTACCTCTCCGGTTGGAGGAGGAGGATGAGGATGAAGTTTATTCTGCACCACTTGTGCATTGGAAATCGCCGTGGGAGGAAAACCGTAAGATGAGGATGATATGATTGAAAATTTGATTCAGAATCCATCTCTCAGTGCATCACCATTAGAAGACATAGTAAGAGAAACCCAAAACAACCCCTCAACTGATCTTTGTGTGGCCGACCCCATTCCTCTGTGTTAAAAATGTAGAGTTCGGCCCAGGAAGAACCTTGAAAATAAATCCATCCCTATCTACTTTCCAAGAGAGGGAGCTATGCAACATACTGAGAAAACATCTAAATGCCTTTTCCTGGAATTATAAGGATATGAAGGGAGTGCACCCTTTAGTATGTACTCATCATATATACATCAAGGAAGATTGCAAACCAATGAAGCAACCTTAAAGGAGGATGAATCCAACACTTAAATATATTGTTAAGTAAGAGCTATAGAAATTGCTTAATGCGGGATTCATCTATCCCATTTATGATAGTGAATGGGTCTCTCCTTTGGTGCTAGTGCCAAAGAAAAATGGTAAATGGAGAATCTGTGTCAACTATCGAGAATTGAACAAAGCCACTAAAAAGGACCATTTTCCTTTACCTTTCATAGATCAAGTGTTAGACAGTCTGGTAGGGAAAAAGTTTTTCTCTTTCCTAGATGGGTTTAGCAGGTACAATCAGATTCAAGTCAGCCCGAAAGACCAAGATAAGATGACTTTCACTTGTCTTTGGGGTACCTTTGCATATCGAGTCCTTCATTTTGGTTTGTGCAATGCTCCAGCCAGTTTCCAAAGAGCGATATTGAGTATATTTTTTAAACTGGTCCATGATGCAGTAGAAATATACATGGATGATTTTACTCCATATGGCTCTGACTTTCAGGAAGCTTTATCTAACCTAGGAAAAGTTCTAGATAAGTGTATTGAGATGAACCTGTCCCTCAATCCAGAAAAATGTGAGTTTTTTATGACTGAAGGGATCGTGCTAGGTCATGCAATATCTCAACAAGGATTGCAGGTGGACCCCAACAAAATTCCCATCATCCAAAGGGTCCCACCTCCTCAAAAGGTGAGAGAAGTCAGAAGTTTCCTAGGCTTAGCTGGATATTACAAGAGATTCATTAAAGACTTAAGAAAAATAGCCTCTCCTTTGTTTAGCCTCCTAGGAAAAGATGTTGAGTTCATATGGTTGGAAAACTTTCAAGAAGCCCTAGATACCTTGAAGAGCAAGTTAGTGACTACCCCATTTGTCAGAGGCCCAAACTGGGCCCTACCCTTTCACATTCATACAGATTCCTTGAACCAAGCGATAGGAGCAACCTTAGGACAAATTTATGGAAAGTTACCTTATGCCATATACTTTATAAGCAAGAACTTGTCGAAGGCAGAGTTAAACTATACAATGATCGAGAAGGAACTCCTAGTTATCGTGCATTCCTTAAAAAAATTCAGACATTATATCACAGGCTATCAAACCTTTGTGCACATTGATCATGTCGCAATTAGATATCTAATGAACAAACCAGATGTAAATACTCGCATTATTAGATGGTTTCTTTTACTACAACAATTTGATCTGACCATTATTGATAAGCCTGGTAAAGAGATTGTTGTTGTTGAATTTTTGTCTAGCACAAATTTTCCTGCAGGTGAAGAAGGAATGGTGGATGACCAGATGCTAGATGAACACCTATTTGCTATATCAATACTCTCTCCATTTTTTGATATAGCAAACTACTTGGTTTCAACACAGTTCCCACCACACCTATCCTTAAAAGAGAAGAGCAAGATAGTAAGGAAAAGCACCCCTTTCACCTGGATTGGAGGCAATCTCTTCAAACTTGGCCCAGATCAGATATTGAGAAGATGTGTCAGGGAGGAGGAAGTCTTTGACATCCTCCTGACCTGTCATGATGGGCCTTGTGGAGGTCATTTTGTAGTAAAAAGAATTGCCTTTAAGATATTGCAAGCAGACTACTACTGGCCAACTCTTCATCAGGATGTGAGGAGATACATGAGCCAGTGTGATCGATGTTAGCGGATGGGGAACCCACTCCAAAGGATGAAATGCCCATGCAACCTCAGGTGACCTTTGAGCCATTTGAGAAGTGGGGCATGGACTT
Organism: Pinus taeda; assembly: GCA_000404065.3. Taxonomy (NCBI): domain Eukaryota; kingdom Viridiplantae; phylum Streptophyta; class Pinopsida; order Pinales; family Pinaceae; genus Pinus; species Pinus taeda. Next base: position 31,764 of record APFE031312865.1, on the reverse strand, counting down.
TGTGGGACCTATCAACCCCCCTTCAAAGCAGAAGAAGTACATCATTGTGTGCACTGACTACCTGACAAAATGGGCGGAGACAAAAGCAATCAAAGCATCAACAGAAGAAAAAGTAGTTGAGTTTTTGAGAGAAAGCATATTCTATAACTTTGGGTATCCAAGAGAGTTGGTCACAGACCAAGGTAATTAGTTCGCTTCCAATCTGATTAAATACCTACTCACACATCAAGCACAAAATTTCCACCCCTTACCATCCATAAGCCAGTGGACAAGTGGAGATCACTAACAGAGCATTGGAAGGGATCCTAACCAAGGTAGTGAGCAGCAGCAGAAAAGACTAGGCAGACAGATTAGTTAAGGCCACTTGGGACTACAACATAACATGGAAGACCACCACTGGGTTCACACCCTATGAACTGGTCTATGGGAAGAAGGTTTTGTTGTCAATAGTGTTTGAATTCAATACCCTAAGGATGGCCGCTCAGCTGGACCTAGACCTCAACCATGCACAGAAGGAGAGATTACTTCAGCTCAATGGATTGGATGAATACAGATTGCAAGCCCTTCTCCATATAGAGGTAGTTCAGATTTAGAGAAAGATATGGCATGACATAAATATCAGGGAAAAGCAATTCCAAGAGGGAGATTGGCCACTACTCTATGATTCAAGATACAAAGATTTCAAAGGCAAGCTAAGGACAAGATGGTTGGGACCCTACACTATGGAGAAATGCAATGAAAATGGTTCAATTCTAATCAGAACCATTGATGATGAAGCCATCCACATGCTTGTCAATGGACATCGGTTGAAAGTATACAAGAAACCCCTCTCCAAGTGTGAGTTTATTAAAGATTTCAATAAAACAGTGATGGTAGTGGAGCATGTCTTAGCTTCCACTTCACCCACTCACTGGAGAAAAAAAGAAAAAATAAGGACTCAAGTGAAAACCTCCATGAGGTGCTTGAGTCCCATCATTGGGTTGAAAACCTCTTCTGAGGTGGCCTAATGATTTCAAAAAAAAAAAAAGAATAAGATCCTTGGGTGAAAACCTCCCTTGGAGGCGCCTAGGGCAGGAAATTAAGGTGAAAACCTCTCTGAGGCACCCTAGTTGTTTTCAAAAAAAAAAGAGAGAAAGAAAAAAATGAATTTTTGTTGCATTGCAGGTTTGCAGAAGGACTACAGGGAGCAGAAGAAGGTGACAAGGGAACCCTGACATTTACACCAACATTCATCTCACCTTCTCCACACCTTCCTCCATCATATTTGGCATCTCTTTCACCCCACTGTACTTTTTCTTCCAAAACTGTGTTTTCTATAGGAGGCTCCTGTAGGAATTGTAGAGAGCCAAAAGTGTCTACAGAAGGCAGTTTGAGGTACAAAATAGCTTCATGAGGAACCTATAGTCCCTCTTACCATCTCCAAACCTCCTTGCCATCATTTCCAAGCCCGCATCACACTCCAAGCATCAATATTTTTTCCTTTTCCAAGAGAAAAACACAGAAAAACACTTTCTCAGTGTTGAAAAAAATAAAAAGATAAGAGAAAAAGGCACCATCAACTTCACCTGAAGCTTACCTACTATCCCTCCATCTTTATCTACACCTCTGGCATCATTCTTGAGCTCCAAACACAGGGAAAAGCTGAAGTTTCTAGAGGAGAAGTAGCTACAGGAGCTCCTGTAGGAATTCTTGTAGCAGCTGATCCCATAGAAGTCCAGCACCAACAGTAAAAGAGTGCACATATATAGGTTGAAAAGGCACATGCAGCTCAGCTACATCAAAAGAAGAACTTGCACAAGCACACAACCACACATCAACAAGCAGAGACATCATGCATAAAGGAAAATGAAGGCATGCAGCAGAGAAAGCCACAACACCTCACAGTAAATACACTCGGATCACAGGTAAGTAACTAAGTCACTCCTCTATTTGCATTTGTGTAATTAGGATTCATACAAAGGCAATGAGATGGTTGAGATTAAATGAGGGAAAGGTGGCTAGTTAACTTGGCCACCTTCATTTAGTTAACTCCACTCAACCAAGATGACACCCACACGTGCGCACGGTCAACTCAAGCATAAGATGCCAAGGACGGGTAGTGGGAGGAAGAGTTAGCTCTGGCACAGTCATGAGGGGATGATTACGAGGAGGATCATGATGACCAAGTAGGTGGGGACCAACAGTCCTAATCAAGCCAACGTACACCTTGCCAGCTCAGCACTTATAACCAAAAATAGGCATAAAAAGTAATGAGCACTCCTCCCCATGCATTCTCACCACCTTTTCTTCATTTTCTCCTTGTAACTCAACCACAACAGTCTTCTTGTGCCTTCACAGCCTTGTAATTACCATCCTCCATCAATTTCCTCCCTATATTTGCTCTCAATGTTTTCTACAGGAGCACCTACGGGAAATCTATAGGAGGGACAATAGGGTTCTACAAGAGGGGCAATGAGTCATTTTGAAGGGAGAAACTACAATTTTTGGCACGAATTTGAGTCTGAAGAGGTAGGGTTCATGCATGCCCCCTGTTGAACATCAAAATATGAAAGAAGTGGTCTCAATTTGAGGATGAAATAAGTCTTTAGGAGGGTAGAAAATACATAAAAAATTTCTGTTTGTTGAAAAAAAAACACAGTCTCCTCTGTTTTTTATTTTTCCTCAAAACTCTGTCTCCACCTCCATATTTGGGTTTCAAAAAGGTACAGGAAGTTTGACAGGAGTGTTTATGAGAAAGGAGCCCACTAACTCCACTAGGCTCCATGTACATCCTCAAGTGGTGGACATATTCACAAGGGAAAACTAGATGAATTTCTTTGAGAAATTTCGAGGGTTTAATGATGAGATTGCCTAAGAATTTGCTCTCTCTCTGGTCCCTCACAAAATAACTCATGCTATTGTAACCATTAGAGGCCTCTCCATTGAAATAATCACTGAATTCATCATTAGGGTGCCCTGGAGTAAAGATGAGAAACCAATTGGCCAGGCTGCCAAGAAGAATTTTTTCCAAAATAATGAAAACCCTGTTGAAGATAAAAATGGAATTAGAAGGGATAGTATACCATATCCTTGGGATGAGGTTAGCTACCAAGTAATCAAATACATTTCCTGTGAGGGGAGGAATAGCATTGTCTATTAATATCACTTCAGAATCCTCCATGACTTGAGATATGGCATGGATACCCCCGCACCTCAAAAGCTTAGTATCCCTTACTTTCTCCTTTAGTCCCTCATTGACTCCAGCATCAAGGTACAAGCAGGAAATTCACAACAATTAGCTCACCATGGCTTAATCAAAATCCTAGTAGAGGTAGCCCTCCATACCTTTACACTCCCTATAGCATGGGAAGTTTTCCAAAATATGATAGCTGAGGATAACATAAAGCCATTAACCTATGATGTCAGTCCTACTATCAGTGAGGAGGAAGAATAGCAAGGAGGAGAATATGAAGCTAGTGGTGACATAGTAGAGCAAGAAAGAAAGGAGGAAGGAAAAGAAACAGAGGAGGGAAAAGTTGAAGAGACAGAAAAAGAGACAGAAGAGGGAGAAAAGGAGACAGAGAAGGTAGAGAAAGGAGAAGAGTCACCTGAGACTTTGGAAAGAGAAGAAACAGCTACCCTCACTACCCTCAGTACACCAGTCAAGGCAAATCAGAAGAGGAAAAGAAAGACCTTCATGTATTTCAGGGCAAGGAAGAGCACAAGAATTAAAACAAGCAAACCTCAGCCCTCTTCAAAAGTTCTCATTACCATTAAAGATTCACCATCTGCCAAGATGAAAGAATCTCCTTCCAAGACACCTATAACCTATGAAAAGGGGACTCCAAGAGCTTCTACATGGAAGGGAAAGGCAATACTACAAGACCCAAAACCATACCTGCAGGAGGCTCAAATAGTCCTACAGCAGACACAAAAGCTTGAGAAAAGAATAAGAGGATAGCCATAGGTGAAGGAGGAAGCATAAGAGATAAAAGAACCTGACCCCATCCTAGTCTTTCCTCCTATTACAATCTGCTTGAGGGAGGCAAGATAATCCCACAGAAATTTGCAATTCCACTGTTTTTCGAATTGGAGAAAGAAAGAGTGAGAACACATAGGCGGATGCAGATAGCCAAATCCAAAGGAGTTGATGATGTTGGCCATATGGAAAACAAACTAAAGGAAATGGGTAAATAATTGAGTGCTCTCAAAGACAGAGAGGCCATTACAAGAAGCCACCTTGAAAATGAGAATGAACTACTAAGGAGGCAACTACAAGAGAAAGAGACTCAGATGGCATATATGACTAGCTTATCTATGGAATCATTACAATGCAGAACACCAGCCAAATCTTATGGCCTCTATCTGAAGGACCAATGACTTCAATTCCAAATAAAGACTTTGGCACAAAGAGGCACAATTCCTTTCCAAGACTACAAGCAGTTCATGGATTTGTGTGACCAAAGCACCTTAGAGGATAATGCAAAGATGGCAGAGTTCTACCTACACAACATGGCCGTCACAGACATGAATGTGCGGGACCCTAATGCCAAGCTAGGGGATCTACAATTGATGGCCATGGCATCATGGATGAACCATGAAGAATTGAGGGCAGAAGAAATGAAAATATTGCTAGTAAAAGAGAAGAGTGAGCCATTGATGATAAGAGTTGAGCCATCAAATATTATGGCACTCATCAACACACATAACCTGCTTGCCAATGACCCTCAGATTGCCCCTAGATATCTAGCCAATTAGGCACAAGACATTGCACACTTTCAAGATATGCTTAGGCTACTTGGGGATGACTGTGTGCATGCATGCATGAGAATATGGAACACCCTACCCCATAATTTGTAGATCAGGGAATACCATTCCCCCTTGAGACTGAAGGAGGCACTAAAAACAGTGCCAATGTACAATTGCTCCATGCAAAGGTTGAAGGTCAACTAAATTGGCCTCAAACTAAGTCCTCCACTCATATTACGCATGGTGGAAGGAAGAAGAGAAGAAGAAGAGGAGGAGCAGTGGAAGGACATTGACAGAAAGACATGATTTTATGGAGAACATGAGCAGACCACAGTAGAGGTCTAGGATGCTAGGGAGGCTACCAGGGCCATAAAAGATGAATAGATTGACTATGTTACTCAGAGGATGAGCAACACCTTCAGTAGGGGGTGATGATGAGCCTCATAAATGGGTAATTATATGGGCTCATTTTACCTCCTAACCTAGTCAAATCAACCATCCTCTTATCTTATTGTATGTTTTTCTGATTATATTTATGCTTATAGGGTGAGTTGAGTTAATTATTATGCCATGTGCTCTAACATGTATTTAATGTAGATTATTGATGGATTTCGAGGTCAAAGTCAAGGATCCAATGGTAAAATTGTAGTAATAACTCGAAGTGGACAAAGGAGAGGACTTATAGGAGGGAATCCCCCTCATTTATTTCTCCTCACTTTGAATTCCCCTTCATTCAGCTTAGAGTACAAGCAGCTGAATCAAACACTAGAAGGCAGCCGAGCAAGTGGAAGATGATTGAGAGTTATCTCGAGTTTTGGGAGCCAAGCCTCCTTGATTTTAAGGAAGCTGTTGGTAGCTTCAGATTTATAAGTGGAGAGGCCCAGGGCCTCACTAGGGTCAGATTTTTTTCCTTATGTAAACTCTGCTCAAAATTCGAGCTTATTATTTTGTGATAGTTTTATGTAATCTTGCTATTGTTTTGATAATGAAGATGGAATCCTTTTTAAGCTAGCATTGAGTTACTTTAGAGGGTTGAAGCTCTTGGTTTAGGTCCCAATCCAAGCAACCAAGCTTCTCTTTACCTGTATTTGTACACTTTACTTCAGTTTGTATATTAATTTGTTGTTAGATGTATTTTCCTTATGGTTAAGAATAGGGTGCTTTTGATGAGTTAGTAGCTTGCTTCCATTTATGCTTTCTGTAGCAAGTTCAACAATGATCAGAAAAGATTCAAAAGGCTAGCGATAGTGCCTTGGCCTCTCTTCCTCCCTCTAGGACCATGATTTGAGGCAAAGACTCTCTTGCTGCCCCAAAAACGCAGATTTTCCTCATTCATAGGACTTTTAGTGTTTGCAGCTCTTTGGTAGGTTAATAGTCCAGTTTGTCTTTGCTTCAAATCTCCTTTATCATGTTCATACCTGATTTGCAATAGTCCTCTTTCATGCTTTCCTTTCTTGCAGCATTTCTCAGCATTTCCTATCATACATTATAGTTTAGGCCATTTTAATACAAAACTCTGTTTTTTCTAGATGCACTCATTTCATTGTTTGCTTGATCTTCTTCATTGACTGTTAGTTTCTATGCAACAGATCTCTTCTAGTAGTAGACTAGCTTACTAGCAATCACACCCTCCATCTAATCCATGCCCTACAAGTCTCCCAAATCTCACCTCAATTATGCCCTAGTTTCCTGCATTTTTCATAGAACTTCTTCCTCTCTCCTTGAGAAAACCCAATCATATTTCTCTCTCCTAGTGATTCATGGTAGACCTTACATGCCCTAACACCTCACCCCAACCTTCATCCACCTTTTCCACCCACTCTCACACCCTCAAAATAGCAGAAATTCCTCTCGGCCTCCTCCTCTAGTTTTCCCTGTAGGCTTTCTTTTGAAGGCCGAGTGTGGGAAAAGCCTCCAGAAGGCCACCTATGACCTCCTAGGACCCATCCACACCATATTACATCCTCCCAAGCTCCAAAACTGCCCTCTAACACCACTTGTTCGCTGCCACACTCACACAAAATAAATTAAATGCATGATTAAATTCACATAAAAAACCACAAATATGTTTTTTGCTTATTTACTTCCAGAAATAGCATGGTTAGATGTTGTTTACTTTCTTAAGTAAGTAATGACATTTCTTTCATGGTTTTCATAGTGTTTTTGACAAAAGTAGAATTAGCTTGCTAATTAGGGTTTACTAGGTTTTGCTTTACATTCCAGTCTTTTTCCTTTCTGCAATTGGAATAGCTCCTATAGAGTAATCTTTCTTTCCTTTCATCACACATAGAGCTTCTTCTGAAATCTATAGAAGTTGGCTTGAGCTCCTAGTGATCTCGCATTGGCTGACCAAGTGACAACCTGCAGTGAGAACTAGTACTTGTGCATACAACACCGATGCTTCCAAGTTTGTTACGAACTACCGGGTTGACGAAAGTAAAGTTGGCAGCCCAGGAGTTGCAGCATTCTTGCTGCAATACTGGTACTCACTAGTTTGGGGACATAGTTGGTCTTCAGTACAACTTATCATCCAAATATAGATGTATAAATAGACAGGGTTGATAGGGTTCTTGAGGACGTGTTCAAGATGTACGTCATTCATCAACTAAGGAAGTGGGAATAGTATATTTCACTAGTATAGTTTACATATAATAATGGGCATCAAGAGTCCTTGAAGATGAGTTCACTTGAGGCACTTTATGGGCAGAGTTCTAATGCTCCTATCATTCGGTGTGATCCAGTGAATAGGGTAGGGTATTGATTGGACCAGACATGTTGGTGAATATGGAACAGGAAATGCATGTTAATAAGATGATTTGAAGGTAGCACAGGACAAGCAGAAGCACTATGCAGATCAACATAGGGCATCTAAGGATTTTTAGGTTGGGGAGCATGTGTATTTGTGCATCAAGCCCAAGAGGAGCTCCTTGAGGATTGGGTCGTGTGCCAAGTTGGCACATCAGTATTATGGGTCTTTTGAGATCCTTGAGAGGATTGGACCAGTGGCCTATAGACTTGCACTACCTCCAACAGTGAAAATTCATGATGTTTTCCACGTTTCATTTTTTAAGAAGTATGTCTAGGACATTGATCATGTGATTGACTGGTCTGCATTGCAGGTGGATCCATAGGGAGAATTTTATCCAAAGCCTTAATGCGTATTGCAGCGGAAACAACTCATGCTCTGAAACCAAGAGATCGAGCAAGTTAAAGTGTAGTGGAAGCGCTTTGGACCTGGTGAAGCTACATGGGAGATGGTTGATCAAATGTGGGCTTTATATCTTTCATTAGTTTTTGGGTCAAGAAAATGATTTTTGGTATATGTATGTGTATATATGTATGTGATTGTAGATACCACATTGAGATGTATTATAAACCTCCAATAAGTTGTATGATTTTCATGTTAGTTGTTCATTGTAAATACTACATCGAGCCCTGTTATAAAGCTCCATATGGAAGCATGTTTTGTTTTCAGTGGTTTGCTATTTATTGGTGTCATAGAACACCAAGGGTGGTGTTCCCCTTAAGGGGAGGGGTTTGTAACATGCTAGGGTTAAAAGTTCATGTAATAAAAGGTTATTAAAGGAAAAATAAGACCAAGGTCATGAGACACGTATTCCAAGCTGAATGTTGAGAAAAGCACATAGTGGGTATCATTCTTGGTTTAACTATGGCTGAGGAAATTGACAAAGGAATTAACAAAGGAAAAGAGATAATATTTGGAATTTAATTATGAGAAATAAAGGAAAAATAAGAGAAAAATAAGGTGAAGAGACATATATTTGTATGAAAGGGAAATTAATGGAAAATTTCAGGAAAATGAAGAAAATAGAGGCCTCAATGATAAAAAGGCTTCTCAGGATCAGTTCACAACTTATTTTGGTTTTAGCTTTTGCTGGTTTAACTTTTTGTCAGTTTTAGATTGGATCAAGGGAGAAAGAGGGATATGAGCACCAAGAGGAGAAGGAAAGAAAACAAGAAAAGGGAGGAAAAGGGAAAGCAAGGAAAGTAAAGGAAAGCAAGGAGAAGCTTGGATCAATAGCTTCAACAGGAGGATTTTGTAGGTAATAGGTTAAATGCATGATTTCCTAGCTAGGGTGTGAATGCATGGTACATGCATTTTTTCATTTGGTTCGTTTATTGTCATTGGCATGGGGTTTTTCTGGTTTAGTAGTGGTTTCAGCCTTGTATTACCATTTCTTGGATAGTTAGGGTAAATATGAGACAAAGAGTTACTATGATCTCACCCAACCTCATAGCTCCAACTAAGGAAGTGGGGCCTACAACCGACCACCGAATGAAAACTCACAACATTCCATTAGGGCTATAGGACACTCAAGGGCCAAGGAACCACCCCAAGCGACCAAACTATGAGTTAGGTCTCCTTTTCACACAAATTAAACCCAAACCAAATGCACAATCCTGCAAGGGTACGGTTGAAGTCCTACAACTGCACACACAGAACTGCCTGAGTCTGGTTGTGACCCAAAATGTCTAGTTCAAACAGTGTGGTCCCAATATCTCAAACATGATTCCAGTTCAGCCTCCAGACCATTGCCCAAAAATTTATGAGACTTCTCATAATCATAAATAACACAATGAAAATGGTAAACATACAAATTTGAATGAATAACTTGACGTAGACTGCCTAGAACATAACATACATTTCATCAAACACATGGAAAACATGTAAGCTACAGGTCATGAATGCATATCTGATCATAAAAGTATGAGATTCATTTGAGAATCACTAAGAAGGCCCTATTCATTATTCACAAAGCTTAAACGATAGTTATTAGTCAATACATTCATCAACCGATCAACAAATAAACCATTCATGACAAGAGTCATCGATGCTACACATCATATAACCAACATTTAACCAAAAAATGACCATCATAGAAACTATGGAAACTCAGCCATAATATCTCCAACATAATAAATACCAATATACATGAATCACAATATAAAAATAA
>APFE031312865.1:0-19276 GCA_000404065.3 Pinus taeda | reverse complement strand
GAAAAAACATACTAGAGCCTCAAGAAGTCACTAAAACAAGAACCCAAAAACTATGAAAACAATCAATTTTAGAGTATCTCATTAAGTGGAAGAACTGTTGGACATTGGATAAACCAACTCTCCGAATGTGTTTGGGACATGTGCTTAACCACCTCTCATGGATTTGTTAACTCTGGCGATGCATTTGTTTACTAACACTTGTGGGTTTTGGCTTAATGACAATCGTGAATCCAACAAGTGGTATCAGAGCAGGTTCCTTTGGCATAAGCCTAACATCTCGAAGGTAGATTTGGTTGAGTCATAGACTATCAAAGTGTATCTATGCTTAGTATATCAAACTTTCATGAATGGAGGGATAAGGTTAGACCGAACTGATAGCTTATGGACCTAGCGTATGGTAGCTTGTATGTGATGATTACTGTAAATACTCTCCCTCTGTGTACGAAAAATAGTAGAATGCTAAGGAAAAATGTGTTATGTATAACAATCTTCATAATAAGGATCTTGATATAGGAATATATTTAACTTTTGCAAAATAAATTTGGGATAGATTACAGCTAATGCATGAAGGAAATACTAGTATCAACAGTGTTGAAAAAGAGAAGGGTAAAAGGATGAAGAAAAAGCCTCATCAAAAGGAAAGTGTTAAGTCAAATGAGACCTATATATGTGTGAATGAACCTGGAAAAGTGTTAGTTGAAGAACAAGTCAAACTTGATTTAGACCAAACTGAAATAGAAATACTAAGGAATGAAAACAATATTTGAAGAAACTTCTACAAATATGTGATGAAAGAGAGTAGGAAGACAAATAGGAAATCATTAGCCTAAGGACACAACTTGAAGAAGAAATAAGAATAGAGGAGGTAATGAGCAGATGACTAAAGGATAAAGAAGAACAATGTGAAAGTTTAGAGGTTGAGACTAATTCAGCCATAAGTGAGTTAGAAGAAAATAACAGATTGTGTAAACGACTAAAAGAGGAGAATGTCTTCATGAAAAACTCATAAAAATTATCCATTAAGAATGACACAACAACCTTGAAAAGACTTATAGGAGAAGGGAAAATTAACATGATTAACAAGGAAAGAAATAAAGGAAAGAAGCATACTCAAAATGAAAATAATGAGTCGAAGAAAATGTTCTTTGAAAAAAGGCCATTTGCTCCTAGAGATGAATTGAGAAAAATCAGAAGATCTCAAAGGGGATTCTTTGCTCCTATGAAAAATATCACATCTTTTTCTTGTCATGAACCTTGACATGTTTTAGCAAAACGTAAGAGAAAGAAATTCGAAACTAATCAACATAAGATGCAACAAATAAGAAGACTCACTCAAGCAAGAAAATATAAAAGAAAATTATCAACTAGGTACACAAATAATTTCTATGGTTACTGTTATCTTTGTAATGAGTTTGGTCATAAGGTTGTTGAATGCAAAATATATGTAAAGAAGAGAAAAAGTGACTCAAGAAAATTCAAATCAATTTCACCATTTCTTGGTCATATAAGGTGCTACTTATGTGATAACTTTGGCCACAAAGCCAAATATTGCAAGCTACCATATACTCTAAAGGAATTGAAATAGAAGATGAAAGAAACCCCAAGTAGAACAAACAATGAGCCAAAAGGAAATGTATACAATAGAAGGAATCCAACTAAAGTGTGGAAGAGAAAGAAAAATCTTGAGCCTTTAATGACAAGTTAAAGCCATCTTGGCCTTAGGGGGAGTCTATCAATGAAATGAAGGTAGTTATTGAGTCAGTGATAAAAGGGAAACAACATCAAAGAGGGAGAGAAATCCAAATAATGTTTTGACAATACAATACATATGTTGAAGTGATTTTTCAAAAAAATAAATAAAAAAATTAGAATAAAATTTTGGAATAGTAATAGTTTCTCCATACATCAGTTGTCCTATATCTATCACATAGAAAGCAGTTTATCAATATTCAATAATCAGGCACTCTTGTGCATTGACATGGTTCCAAATGAAATGGATATTGTGCTTGGTAAGTTTCATAAGGCATATATCTTTACTATTTCACAATATGTTCCATATTCCAAGATCGTTTTTAGGATGGTACCAAAGGATGCATACTATAAGAAAGTTGGATAGTGAAAAGACAATGGAATGGTTGAAAGTAAAGATAATTATCTAGCCTGAATGAAGGCATATGTGACTCTATGTACAACAACCATTCAGATACACGTAACTGACATTCATAATCTTCATGGTGAAAAAGATGGATAAAATTTGATAGCTCGACTTTTAAATAAACAAGTTTATTGACATTTTAGTATTTTAGAAAAAAAAGTCTAAAGGTTGATGTTTAGCTCTAGCTATCTTAGTGGTGTGGTATTTTGTTGAATCTACTAAGTCTCAAACCTTGTCATTACTTGAGCAAGATACATTGTAGGTCGTTGACCATTTAGGGCAAAATATGGAACGTTTGTTGGATCAACAACTTACAAAAAGAGGAATACAACAAGAAGTTCAAAGGTTGTGAAAATATAAGAAAATTGTACAATGGATTATATGGACACCAATGTGATTATGTACTAGATATTGAAAGGTCGAGAGCTGAAAAGCATGTAGAGGCTGACATTTTTGTTAAGTTCACATTTACCATCTCCAATTATTCAAATCTCACAGTGAAATTCCAAATAAATTGAAGGGAATATAAGATAAGATGAGAAGAGTATTGAAAGGATAACATGAGGAGAATTTTTGAACAAGTGCACCCAAAGATGATAGGAATGAGGAGGAGAATATGACTCCAACTTATGTATTATAAAAGGATGGAAACATTTATGTATGCTAATAAGAGCAATTACAAAGCACATTACAGCCAAATGTCTCGAGTTCGAATCACACCTGGCTCACATTTAGGGGAGATTATTGGACATTGAATAAACCAACACTCCCCGTGTGTTTCGTGACATATTATTAACCACATATCATGGATCCGTTAACTCTGGTGATGCATCTGTTTACTAACACCTGCAGGTGTTTGTGTAAGAACAATCATGTTTTGAACAAGAACTTACTCACTGAAGATTCCACATGGAAGGATGCAAATTTTATATAGAAGCATCCAAAACTACTCAAGCATTGAGGATAATTTTTTTTGAAGGAAAGGGGCATGTTAGGTGCCTATAATACCATGTAGCCCCCATATTGTTATTTTTGTACTCCATATAAGCCCAATATTTCCATAGGTGAGCCCCTATATTATTATTATTATGCATGCCCTAATTATATTGTGACCGTTAAGACTCCTATATATACCAAGGAGGTCTTGTCATTTGTATCATCCAATTAATTCTTCATTTATATGATGTAAATGAGGTTGCCCCCTCGAACTTGCCTATTTTGAAGTTTTGGATCTATTTCTGTTTTGTTTTGTGATCTAGTTACATAACAAATATAGAACCTGCATATCGGAAACCAATACCATCCGCTCATCTTATCCCACACATCATTTCCCTCTGGCTAATTGAAATTGCCCAATACCGCTCCAAACGAGATATACTACTGAGCCATGAAAAGAAAAATAGATTCTTTAGGAAATGAATTTTTGGATTGAGTGAAGTCAATCATATGACTAGATGACAACGTCCATATGATCAATAGAGAGTGACTTTGTTGAAAGCCAAGGATTTTAGCATTTAACCTAATGTGACTATGTCCTTAGGGGTCCATGGTCATCATCATGATGTCATTGCGCCATGTGGTAGCTTGTGATAGGTGCCACAAGTCAGCCTTTTTCAACCCTTTCACTAATCAAAGTGCACCAAATATGCCTTCCAAGTGGAAACCTCTAGTTTTTCCATGTCATAATGCTAACAATATCATATTACGTGTCACAACATGTTTTACACATAACCACATCATGTCCTCTAACTTTCTTCCAATTGTTCAATCTTCCATATCATTATGTCGAGCCAATCAATACGCTCCAAATGTCAATCTACCATGTCGTTGCATCAAGTCAATCGAAACTCTGTTAGGTCCCTATAATACTAATGTATTCCCCTTGTTGTTATTGTTAGTGTAGCCCCCTACTATTATTGTTGTTCCCATATATCCCACATGTTGTTATTTTTGTGCCCCATAGAAGTCCACTATTGTTATTTTTGTGCCCTTACATTATTATTGTTATGTAGTCTTTGATTATATTGTGACCCCTTATAATCTTATATATACCAAGGAGGTCTTATCATTTGTATCGTCTAAGAATTGTTCATTTATGTAATTTAAAGTAGATTCCCCCCTCGAAGAGGATAATTTTTAATTCATTGATCTATCTTTTATGTGAGCTGGTTGCATAAAATTTAGTATTAGAGCTCTATATTCTAGGGTTTTGCTTCTTCAAACAAGCCATCTTGGAATTTTCGATATACATTTTTTTTGTAAAAAGTTTCAGAAGATGAAATTGTAACCACACTGAACCGAAATATTTTTGAACCTAGTGTACGAATTTCATATCTTGGTTCACTATATTTTCAGAGATATGATTTGAGGAATTCAGGTTTTTTGCAGCCTCTAGAATTCCATCTCAAATAGGTGACCTAGGGAAAATCGTCATCTCAAACAGGTGACCTAACTTTCTATCCAAGCATTGGATTTGAATTTCATAAAAATTGATTGAAAGTGGATGGGCATTAATGTTTTGGGTATTATTTTCAGGGCTGAAGGTTGAAATAGTGACACGTGGAACTCTGTACAAGTTCACTCTACTAAACCAGTCTATAATCAAGTCATCGTGGGAGATTGGGCATAAATCCTTCTTGAAGAATCTAATCTTGGTTTGGCTTGCGGGGTTGGAAATAAGAGGAAAAGGGCTACCACAGGATGAAATTTTATATCTTAGAGATACGAAATTACAGAGATACAACAATTTCAATATCGAGCTCCTAGAAAGCAAGAAAAATGTGTGTATTTATTTTAAATGTTGCATAAATTTTGTATGAAAAGTCATTTTGAAGTGATTCAAAGGGAATATTAATCATATATATCATTTTTTGATTCCAAAATTCCTTGAAATAAAAAAATGGACACACCTAGTAAGCAACCATAAATCTCTTCTATGACACATGAAGAAGAGGAAGAAATGCAACATGATATATTAGAATTACGAGACCAAGTGCAACAAATTTTTCTCTTGCAAACAGTAACAAAAATGAATTGGAATCCATGATGAGCGTTAAGATAGATGGTCTAAAAATATACATGGGATATTTGAATGATGGTTTAAAAGCATACATGGAAGCAATGATGAATTTCAAGATAGATGGGTTTAAGGAAGGGTTGTCAAAGTTGCTAGAAGAAAGTCTTCCCAGTGGTGACAATGTAATCCATGAAAATCATGATGAGGAAAAAAAGAATATGAATTATGATTTTAGAGACTCCAATGTTGGGTTTGAAAACCACCACATTCCAAAGATCGATATGAAGAAGTTTGATGGCAAGGATTCGGTACCATGGATACTACAAATGGAGAAATATTTTGATCTCCATGATGTGCAACACTCAGAAAAGGTATGCATTACAACTTTATATTTAGAACCCAATAAGTTTGTATGGTATTGATGGATTTTTTCTTGTAAACCATTTGCCACTTGGTCAATTTTTATGAAGGAAATGATAGCACATTATGAGGATACAAAGAGCAACACCCTCTTTATCTAATTGAGGAATTTCAAACAAAAGGGTTCAAAGGCGGAGGACATTGACGACTTCCAAAAATTGAATATCAGGGTAAGTGATATTCGAGAGGATCATAGGCTTTATGTCTTCATAGGTACTTTTAAGGATAATATCTAACATGAGGTTCCTCTTTGGGAACTTGATTCATTGGAAAAGGTATTCAGGGTGACAAGAGAAGTTGAAAGAAAAATTATAGCAACGAGGAAGTCTACCACTCACAACTATAAAGATGGAAGTTTTTTTTCTCCTAGCCTTCCACGACCTACAAGGTTTACGGCACAAAAATTGGAGGAAAAAAGAGGAAAAATGGTTTTGTTACAGTTGTGATAAAAATTCACTAAAGGTCATAAGTGTGCTGAGAAGAAATAATTCTACATAGACTGTGAAGAGGAGGAAGAAAAGGAACAAGAAACATCAAAAGAGGAGAATATACACTGGGAACAATCCCATAAGAAAGAAGAAATGAATTCAACCATATTCAATAAGGCATTGGCAAGAATTACCACTCCTCAAACGCTCAAGATAGAAGGATATATCTAGAAGGAAAAGGTAGTAATGTTGATTTATTCAGGTAATACTCATAATTTTATTCTTTGTAATATAGACAAAAAATTGAATTTCTTCCTATATCCAACACTATAATGTCAAGTCATGGTTGCAAATGGAGGAACTATAAATTTCTCTGGAAAGTGCCATAATATCAAGCTAACCATGGGGGAATTTTTATTGAATATTCCATTTCTTTCCATTCCAATGGGTGGTGTTGATGTTGTACTAGGAGTTTAATGGTTACAATATCTGGGGATGATAACTTTTAATTTTCACGAAATTTTATTGAATATTTTTTGGGAAGGAAAGGAAGTTGAATTAAAGGGAATTGCAAGGAAAATAGGAAATATAATCAGCTCTAATGGCATGACAAAACTTCTGAAGAAAGAACAACGGGGCCATAATTGTATAATTATGCTCACTAGAGTTTCAAACATCAAAATCATCTATTTCTCTAGATCTCCAAAAAGTATTAGACAATCATTACAAGGTATTTGAGACTCCCAAAGGCCTCCCACCTATTTGTGATCATGATAATGTTATTCATTTGATTCCAGGAAGTGTTCCTCCAAACATAAGACCTTACAGATATCTTTATGCCCAAAAGTGTGAAATTGGACGTATGGCTGTAGAAATGCTAGAGGCTGGTATAATTAAACCTAATCAAAGTTATTTCTCTGCTCCAGTAGTATTGGTGCACAAGAAGGATGGATCATGTTGTATTTGTCCAGATTATAAGGACCTAAACAAGCTCACTATTTAAGATAAATTTCGCATTACTGTCATTGATGAATTGTTGGATGAATTATATGGAGCAATTTACTTCACCAAGCTGGATCTTCATTTAGGATTTCATCAAACTAGAATGGAGATTAAAGACATTCTGAAAACAAAATTCAGAACTCATGAAGGTCATTATGAATTTTTGGTCATTCCTTTTGGCTTTAATAATGCGCCTTCGACATTTCAAGGTTTGATGAATTTCATTTTCAAACCCTTCTTTAGAAAATTTGTGTTAGCATTTTTGATGATATACTAATCTACGACAAGTCTTGGAAGGATCATGTTCAACATGTTGACAGGGTGCTCAAACTCTTTGTGGAGAAACAATTATATGCAAAAAACTTTGTTGGGATGGGGTCCCCTGGGTCAAGTTTTGGGGCAAAAGCCCAAGTTTTGTGTATAAATATGCAAAGTCTCCACAAATTGTGGTCGCAGAGCACGTAGATCATTAAAGAGTCATAAAGGGTTTTACCCTTCTTTATGTAAGTTAAGTCGGCTTTTGAGGATCTACCTATGGTCCGTGAACCATGGGATTGTATAAATAGGTGTGTCTAAGGGATGTCTAAGGCAAGTAATGAAGTTTTGTCTATGGGAGAAATCTAGGAAGTTAGCACAGGAGAGTAAGAAGGAAGGCTTTGCAGCTGTGTGCGCAGAGGCCTAGAGTAGAGTCCATAGCCTAGTGCATTGACCCCTGCAGTTGAGTACGCAAGGAAGTCTTGAGTATGTAAGTTGAACTGAATATTAATGGAGAAGATTATTACAGAAATTCCTGTATTTTACCTATTTACTTCGGTTATGTATGAATGCGCTTTATGATGTGATGAATAATGGTTGTATGTAATAATGATGTATTGATGTGTGACTTTACTTGATTTATATTGTCATATGAATGCATTTGATGTTAAGTGTTTATGCGGAGATTATATCGTTGCATGTTAAAGTTATTGAACACTTAAGCAAATCTGGGTAAATTTTGGGTTAAGAATAATATTTGATGCGCGTAGGTAGCTGATTAGACTGTTCAAGTCCTACAAAATCCAATTGTAGACCGTCGCAAAGGTCTAGAGACTGATTAGAGGAAGTTACATCGATAAGCCACAAGGGCTTATCAATTTGCATGAAGGCATATTTAGGATATAAAACGAAATCACAACGATATCTGGGTGCAGAAACTTGGTTTTAGCATCCCCCCATACTGCTTCGGGTGAGACTTCAGTGCGCGCTCCATGGATTAATGCCAGAAGGGCCAATAGAGTAGGGATTTGTTTGGCACAACTAACTTTGAACCTAGGTCACGGCCCACTAAGCCAACAAATGGTTCCATTGTTAGAACCAGAATCCGCAAAAAGGGATGTGTGATGTCACATCACTGGAATCAACAAAGAAATAAATTGAGAAGTGGTTGGATAGAAAGATTCATGAATTTGCGGCACAAGAAAACATAAATTTGTGCGTGACAAAAGAATAGTGGTTGGACAGACATTTGTAAACATAAATACATGATATCTTCTTCTACACCTTCCCAATCGAACTATAAGAGTGGATCGCTAAATTGGCAGACGGCCAAGGAAGGTGGAGGCTTGACGGTCCAATAGTGTGGACCCAGAAGCTAGTGCGAAGGTTGGAAGCTTCTTAATATAAGATCGCGTGCATTATTGATCACCGGCTTGATCGAGTCATAGGAGGATTTGTGACAAAATTCATGGTCGATACCTTAGCCAACTACAGTGAAACAGAGTGATGTTTCTTCAAGGGACCACGAGGTAAGTATTTGAGATATTTGAACACTTGGATTAAAATGCTCTTGTGTGAAAAGAAGGTTATGCCACTACCTTGATGTTTGGATCTACGCGAAGTGGATGGATCTTTAGAAATCGAGAAAGAGAAGGTCCTGAATATAGCCCATTGATAGATCCTCCTTCGAGTGATGACGAGGGAGAAGTACAAGCCTCACCATGAAGCACTGTATAGTTGATAAAGCAAGGTTTTCCATGAATACCTCATCCTCCCACACCACCTCCATCTTCACCTCCACAACATACACCTTCGCTCACACCACCACCACCTTCGTCGTCGTTCAACATGTCAAATACAATGAAGTTTCTTGTTTTCAAGGGCTTGGGAAGTGAGGACCCATATCAGCTTTGGTTCGTTGCAAAGGTTGTGTGGACAAACCAATAGATTACAGATGATCATATAAAGAAGGCTCAATTGGTTACTGCCCTACAAGATCACGGGCGGATGTGGTACATCAAGTACTGCACTGATAATACATTGGCATTGTTAGCAGATACTCAGACTACTCTGAACAAGGAATTTGGTAAGCCTAAATCTGAGTTGCGATCAGTAGTTCGGTTCAAATAAATTGCGATGAGGGTTGGAAAAACACCTTGGGAACTAGATCAAATATTGAAGTGCCAGATCTACGAAGCTAATATGAATCTCATAGATAGTCAGCACCATGATTGGTTTATAGCCACACTCTTGCCCCATTTGAGGATTGCATTATCACAACAAAGGATAGGAACTCAGGCAGAAGCTCTGGAGATCGCGATGAGATTGCATGAGATACTCATCCAGGATGCCTCCTTGGGAGTGTAATAGATTCATGTAGAGTTGCAGAGCCTCTGCTTGGAGTTTCAAAGTTTGAAGAAGGAAAAAGCGGCTTGGTTGGAGGTGCGTGAAGAAGTTTGGTGCCTCAAGTGTGAAAGCCGGGGGCAGGATAAGGATCACTGCCCTATTTTCGTGAATTATATGGTAGGAGGAGGGCCAATGCCCTCGAGGAAGGAGGCTCTACTAGGACCAAGTACAGGGCCCGCTCTATGGTGTGATATCTATCAAGTAGCTGGAAAACATGTAACAGACAATTGTCACTTGCTGCAGAGGTTTGTGTAGACACTGCAACATTTATTCTGTGATTTTTGTAAATCAGTGGGCCATGATGAGCATAACTGTTGTAGCTATGAACTGATGATGGACAAGACACTTGCATATCAAATGCAAATAGAAACTTGACCTCTGAATCAGGGCACTAGGGGAGAGCGCCAAGGAAATCAGGGTTACAGACAAAGCCGAGGAGGACAAGGACCTAATAGAGGTCGACGACAAGTTATTTGCTATAATTGTGGGGTTCCAGGACACTACACACGGGATTGTATGATCCAGACATGACCGTCATGCCGATACTACACTCAATTTGACCACGCAATAGAAGAATGCCCTATATTGATAGCTAACATGCAGGAGAAGAAGGTGAAACTTCAACAGCCTACCCAGAATTTATAGATGAAGAGGGTCGAGCCCCGCAAAGAGGATCCCAACTTGAATACTATGCTATTAAGCATAATGATGATGGGTGATGATAAAGGAAAGAAACTTGAAGAAAGTAGGTGGGTTTGCAAGGCTCTAGAGAAGAAGGTTGGATTTGACCTACAACATGTGAAGGAAACATTCATGGAAGCAAAGAAAAGCTTCACTAGGGCCTCTACCTCAGGAAGTCAGGATAACCTGTCTACAGAGGTTGACCCCTCTGTGATTACCACATTTTTGGAGACTTGTATGAAGCTGTTGCGCAATATCAAGGCTGTGAAAGGGTTACAATAATTGATAAACAAATGTGTCAAAAAGTAAACTGCTCCTAAAGGGAACTGCGCTATCATAAAGATAGGAAAACACAAGACAAGGACAAGATGCGAGATGAGACTCACTAAGAAAATAGGAGACTACAAGATGGACCAAGTTATTTTGGATTTGTGGTTGATGCGAATGTTTTGCCTAAACAAACATGGGAAAGAATGGGGAGATCAATGCTGCAGTGGTCTCCGATTCAATTAAGGATGGAAAATCAACAGTAGATTATCCCTATGGGGCGATCGCATGGGGTGATTGTAGATATAGTAGGAGCGAGCATGCTAGCTGATTTTGAAGTGATAGAGATTGTTGATGATAGCAATCTGTACCCCACGCTCCTAGGAATTGATTAGGCTATTGACATGAATGGGGTAATTAATTTGAAGAAGTAGATAATTTCATTTGAAAGGAAATTGCTCTGTGTAGTAGTACCATTGGACCATGCAGAAGGATCACGCTATACTAAACCGGTTTGCGACTATGAGGAAAATGATGATAATTTGGACCAGATATATAAAATAACAGTGTGAGACTAAGATTGGGTTAATCCGATAGCTAATGGAAAAATTTCATGGCACTGCAAAAGATCCTGTACCTCAGATTTAGATGAAGAATTGGAGCACTGGTAGAATAGGTTGCACGAAGTATCCACGCTGCATTGTAATATGATGACTAAATCGTTGTGCTGTGTGTCATTAGAGGTAAGAAATTTACCTTATTATGATGGTCTAACTTATTTAGATACGTTTTTGGATGCATTTGAAAGACAATTTCCTGAGAAGCATCACTTTCAAGCCTTGGATTTAGTGCTACGACCGCGCAGTGGTGGGGTTCGCATAAAGATAGTTTTGATGAATGGCATGAGAAAAAAAGAATTACGAGATTATGGTTTGGTTGCCTAAAGTTTCGGTAAACTGAAAAATATGATGGGACCAATTATTTGCGTGATCATTTAGCAAAGTGGACTAAGGTTTATGGAACAGAGCCGCAACTAGAGTGGTGCATATATTTCGTCACACTTTGGCAATCATTCCTATGAATTGGTACCTGAAGACGGAGCTTTGTAATGGCATCACGGAGTAGGATATCTTAAGGGAAGGATTTTTTATGACCTTTGGCTTTGAGGATGGGTTCGAAAGCATCAAAAAGGCACTACAGGAGGTTAAGGCAACAATCTTCAGAATACCACAGGATCCTTTGGAATTGATTCAACCAGATTGGAGAACCTAGTTGCGCCATGCACTGGAATGCTATAGTATGACTGCCGAAGGAGAGGATGAGGATCCTATGAATATTAACATCCCAGAAGAAGAAGGCCATCACGAAGTTGAGGGACCGCAAATAGAGAATCCAGATATCACAATGCCACTAAAAACTAGGCAAGTGAACATCGACATAGAAGAAAAACCGAAGTTTGCGAAGATTGGGGATTATTGGGATGATGCCACAGTAGATAAGGTCACTGCGTTGCTCCGCGAATATCAAGATAAGTTTCCTACAAATTTTTCAAACGTAAAAGGTATTATAGGAGACTTGGGCATGATGAATATTACCTTGAATCTAGACGCGTAGCCGATTAAGCAGAGGACATATCGCCTTAATCCCAAGTATAAAAAAAAGGTCTGCTTGGAGTTAGATAAGATGCTTGAGGCAGGAATTATTGAACCAGTGGGGGAGTCTAACTCGGTGAGCCCAATGGTAGTCTAGGAAAAGAAACAGAAGGGAGGGATACAAATTTGTGTAGATCTCAGGAAGCTCAACGATGCCTGCATTCATGATCATTTTTCAATGCCATTTACAGATGAAGTACTAGATAATGTTGGAGGGCAGGAGGCCTATTCATTCACTGATGGGTTCTTTAGATACCATCTAATTAAGATTGTGCCAGAAGACAAGAGTAAGACCACTTTCGTGATGGAAATGGGGATGTTTCTAGTATACAATGATGCCTTTTGGACTTAAGAATGCGCTGACGATATTCTCGCGCTTAGTCATCGAAAAGTTCAAAGAGTTCATTCACAAATTTTTGGAGGTATATTTTGATGATTGGACAGTGTTTGGACTAGTAAAGCACCATGTATCCAACTTGCGCTTGATGTTGGATACATGCTGAAGGTATCAGATCGCGTTGAACCTGAAGAAATTCTTGTACTGCATCCCTTTAGGAATCTTGTTGGGTCATGTGGTGTGCAAGCAAGGATTAATGGTGGACCCTGCTAAGATTGCGGTCATAGAAATTTGGAGGAGCCAAGAAGTGTAAAATAATTGCGTGCAATGTTGGGCCAGATGGGGTACTATTGAAAATTCATCAAGAGTTATGCTTAGATTACCACACATATTGAAAAGTTGCTGAAAAAGGACGCTACATTCTGTTGGGATGAATAATGTCAGCACAACCTAGACGTATTGAAGGAAAAAATGGTCACTGAACCGATCCTAGTCTTCCCGGATTGGAAGAAGGAATTCCACATGCATGTTGATGCTTCGTGTATTGCGCTAGGAGCAGTACTGACACAGACTGGAGAAGGGGAGATGGATCACCCTATAGAATTTGCAAGTAAGAAGTTGTCAAAGGCTCAAAATAATTATTCAACGACAGAGCACGAAGGGTTGGCCATGGTGCACAAGCTCCAGAAGTTCAGACATTACCTTCTAAGAAGACATTTTAAGATGTACACAGACCATTCTGCATTAGAGTATCTAGTCAACAAGCTTGTGTTGGGGGGGGGGAACATGCAAGTGGTTATTGTTGTTTCAAGAATATGATTTTGAAGTAATTGTGAAGCGAGGAAGTTTGAACATAGGGCTTGACCATCTATCATGCATTGAAACAGGAGAATAGCCTAATAATTTGGAGGAAGGGTTACTTCATGCAGCTCTTCACAGTGTGCCTGGTGAATAATTACTTTGTGGACATTATCCACTTCCTGACTACAACAACGACTCGGAAGGGATACACCAATCAGCAGAAGAAATAATTGGTGGTGCGCGCAACAGATTTCTTTGTAATTGCAGGGAATTTGTATAAAATGGGATCAGACGAGATAATTCGACATTATGTGCCTGATTTTGAATGAGATAGTATCCTTTCAGAAGCTCATGGAGGAGTTGTGAGAGAGCATTATGCAGGGAAAAAAACAACGCAAAAGATTTTACGTGCTGGGTTGTGGTGGTCAATGTTGCATAAGGATTCTAAGGAATATTGTAGGGCATGCGATGCATGTCAAAGAATGAGAAGACCATTGTGAAAGGATGAGCTACCTCTGAATCCACAGGTGTCATTGCAACCATTTGAGAAATGGGTAATTGATTTTGTAGGACCGATTCAGCCTCCAGGCAAAAAGACAAGTGCGCAGTATATCATCACAATGACAAAGTATTTGACTAGATGGGTAGAGGCATAGCTTGTGAGGGACTATACGGGGGAAACATCAATGAAATTTTTGTTTGAGTATGTGTTGACCAGGTTTGGTTGCCCAAAGATATTGATGAGTGATCGCGGTGTTGAGCTAATTTATGTGACTAAATTAACGCAAGTATTAATATCAATCCGGGTTTGTGAAACTTAGAGGCAAATCCATTATTTATGAAGATTGAATATAACTATACTTTGAAAGATAAATGACAAAAGAAACTAAGGAAATATATATCAAAAACTCATAATTCAACAAGCTTAAAAGAGGAAATACTGAAAGAGTTCTTGACTCAAGAGACCTGCTCTCACCTCAATTATGACTTCAATGAATTAGAGACTATAATTAAAGACTCAAGATGCATAAATCATACATGAAAAAGAGCTCTTAACTTAAGAGACATTCAGAGTTTTCCATAATAATTTATTCATCTTAAAATATAAAGCTGAATAGAAACAAATTGTTGCATGTAAATAAAGGACTAAATCTAATGCATCATTTCAAAGAGAGAATGCTCAACTTGAGCACTTGCTTGCCAACTCAATTAGATGATGAGGAAACCATTAATAAATGAAACCAATAAACATGATGCTATCTGAAATAAAACCTTGAACAACCAAAGCTAACATCAACCAGAATTGCAATGAAATAGAACTAGTCTAAATTGGAAGTGTACTTAGCTTGGTGTGGGGGCCCTCCACCCTTGCCTTGCACACTTATGGAGATGATATCAGAAGCTTAGATCAGTAAACCATCCATGTATTGATCAGAAAAATAAAAGTAACATAAGTCTCCAACTTCAAGTCTTCACACCAAAAATATTACAGCATAACAATGTCAAATGTCAAGTGTGTTGAGCCATCAAAATGTGGCTCTTAAATAATGAGTCTATAAAACCAACTGATCTGAAATCTATCTAACAAAAATAGCTATCCTAATCCACCTATCCAGGTCGAATCCAACTCCCTCATCCCAAAATATATGACTAAAATCAGGGAATCCTAAAACAACCCTATTTAAATGGGATTTCTGGATGACTAATCATGATTGACTAGCTCCAAAAAGGCATAAGAAAACTCGTTCTCCTGAAACCAAGCACAGGTAGCTTGATCCTAGTTCCCAAGCCTTCTATTCATGCATCCCATTCGTGCTGAGGTGGTCTGCATCCATATCAGTCATGAAGTGATTACGGGAATTTCTTAAAACTGCCAAAATTGCACAAAAACTCAAACTTTAATAAAAACTTTAGAATTTGATAAATCAAAGTTAAATACCTGTTTAAACATCAAATATTCATTAAAGTGAGATGAATGAGATGAAAATGAGGGATAAATGGATAACTAGATATGTTTATTAAAGCAAAATGAGATCAAATCTAGAGCCCAACATCTCTCCCATGCTTATGTTCAAGCATGTCCCCATGCTTGCTTGCTTCTCTTGGACCTTCTGCCCCCTGAAGTAGATGCTGTGCCTGTATCGGTTTCCCTGTCCACATACTCAAATTCTGATCCCTGTTTGGCCTTTAAGATTGCTGCTTTGACCTTCTGTTTTTCATACTTAGCCTGCCATGTGTTTTTATCTTTCAGCCACTTAAATGCTTGTTTAGAGAGCAACTCATTTCTTCTTTTTAACTTGTTTAGTTCTTCCTGTAGTCTATCATTTTTTTTTGTTAACTTTGCATTTTATTTTCTCTGACCTTTATTCTCCTGTTTCAATTGCTTCTCAACAATTTCCTTTATTTCAAGCTGATCTGTTAAGTCTTGTATTTTAGCCGAATTCAATTCTTTTTCAAAATCTTGAGTAGTTTTCATCAAAGATTCTCCTGCATCATTGTCAAATATAGAATCTCTCTCAAGGGGTTCCTGTTCTTCTGGTTTCCTAGGAGAATAGGCTCCTACCTCCTTTTCAAAATCAACAGAATTTCTAGTCCTAGGAACAGAAATAGATGGATCAATCTCATGCATAGCTAACTTCTTTACTCTGGTTCTAGGATAGAAAGGAGAGTTCATCATACTCCTATCCTCTTGTTCTACTTTGTCTTGCATTTCAACAAAATGTTCAGTAAAGTGATGTCTATGCATAAATTCCTGCCAATCTAACCCTGTTTCTTTCACCTGATATTCTACCAAGATTTTAATCAACCCTTGATGATATACCTGTGTGGCCTTTGGCTTATTTTCCTGTTTCACTGTTTCGATCATTTTAACAAGACTCTTATATAAGAAATATGGCAAATTTATTCTACCATCTCCCTTTATGTGCTGCAGCAATCTAACATGGTACAGATGAGCAATACTATACTGTCGGTCACAAGTCAAAAACTTCTGAATGATCATAACTAACTCTCCCCATGGTTCATTGAACCATTCACGAGGTATCCCCTTGGCTCTATCAAAGGTCCCTTTCCTGTTCTTTTCAAGGAAGAAAGTCCAAGCTTTCTCCTTGAAATGCAGACCCTTATGATAGTTTTCTCCTACCATGGGCAAGTTGAGGGCTTTGGACAAGAATTCCTGAGTCACTGGGATACTGAGTTCACCTATCTGAGTTTTATCTCGACTGAAATTATTGATAAACTCTTTAGTTATTTGTTCTGAGTGACCATTAAACTTCTGAAGGAAACCTATCATGCCTGACTGATATAGCTTTTCTATTGTTTCTTTTCCCCATTGCTCTATGTGAAATTTGGGTTCTACCCTGTTCGTCATTAGCTCTGTGAACCAATAAATGTAATCCTCAGCTGTTACTAATTTCATATTGACAAGGATAATGATTATTGTTTCTAAATGAAATCGTAAAATCTATGAGGCTTACCTTCCCTTTCTGATTCAAGTCTCTGCTGTCTTTCCTCTGTATAAACCTGTGTCAAATCCCTGTTTCGAAGCATACCAACCTGAATACCCATGATCAATACTCTGTCCCCTGTATATTTAAATCATAAATACACAAACAAAACTAAACATGATTACTAAAAGCATAAGAAAAATTTTGATTTTAGTCTCCTTTAAACATCCTCTGTGTATTTATAATCAAAATTTTCTTTGGCCTCAAAACATGCTCTGTATTTCTAATGACTGTATAATGGAAAACAAATTTTCCTCTCGGCCTTCCCAAGGTCTGACTAAAAATTGCACTGTCTTTTTAACAAAAATTTTGAAACCATGGTTGAATATACAGACAACTCACTCTCGGCCTTCCCAAGGTTTGACTACAACTGCACAAAATTTTTTGAAACCCACAATTGCACTCTCGGCCTCTCAGAAGTTTGACTACAACTGCACAAAAATTGTTGAAACCCATAACTGAATATATACAATTGCACTCGCGGCCTTTTTTTCAAAATATCACTGTGTAAAAAAAATAATTCATGAGCCTAGAGGGCTTTCACATACGCTCGGACTCTGTTCATCGAATGGCAAACATGCAAAAATTAAAAGAAATTTAATCAATGCTCTCGGCCTCAAGGCTTGACCATGCAACGTGATCGGGCAACAAACAATTGCAATCAAACAAATCAATTTAAGGATGTTTTCGAATGGTTTGACAGGCACAAACATGAGTTATTCAATAAAATGGACGTGGTTTGACTATGGCAACTACACATTCCCCTGCTTCCTTCTCGGCGTTTCTTCCACTGCACACCCGATCATATATTCCACAGTCAAATTAAATAAACATGGCCGCATGTTATCTGGTGCAGCTCTGGATTACAACCCTTATGGCATTTAGTGACAATCGATGGTGTAATGAGAACATATATATATACACTTGGCGGCTTTCAACAAAAAGATATGACTCCAGTTCAACAATGTTTACACTCAGTTGTTTTAATTGCCCTCGGCGCGTTATATGCACACAATCCTCACACTCCCTATCGTGTAACACATGCAACTATTGAATTGGAGTGCTGGCCGATTCATTTCCATTCTTTATGCAATTAAAAACGGAGGCATTTAATCCTATGCGTTGTTAAAATGAAGAGATATCCCGGATTTGCGTATTACCTGGCTGTCACTGGCCGCGCGGGAGGTAAACAACCATCAAATCCCCTCCTTTTCGGGCTGTCAAACTGCTGTCAACAAGCAAACCCTGTGAGTAATGGCGGATTCTAATTTATCTCTAGTTCGCCGAGCGCAAATCATGCAAAAGCTTACCGCGTTGTTTACCAACTTCGGCGTTTTCACGTAGAATCCTTCTTAAAGCTCTCTTAGGCTTTCTCCGACCTTCCTTTACTGCTCTGCTCACAATCCCGACCCTCTGAGCTTTCGGCGATGAAGAGATGGGTTTGAATCAGGCAGAGGAGGCTCTTATGACCGTTTGCTATGGTACCTGGTTCTCATTAGATGGTGGTAATGGTGACAGGGCCGTCCTCATTGACTCAGTCGCCCGACTGACTCATGAGGATGGCCGTATTTCTTTTAGTTCAATGCATACCTGCCGCCGTTCCTCCAACCAATCGGTCTTCGGCCTTCATACACCGTGGCGAGACCGGACCTGTGCGCCGTTTGTTTGACTCATTGCTCTCATACCCTTTGTATAACCATATTCTGTGCAATGATTTTTGGTTGATATGGCGTCGTTTTCATAATTTTCCACCACTGCATATGGCCTCCTTATATCACCGTGTTGCAACCCTTCGTTGTTTCGATAATTGCCATGACCAATAGATATACCATAGATACCTTTGATTTGTATTGCGCATTGTTTTATGTTTTCCAATATATATACATATGCGCATTTGATTTATGTTGCATACATATATACCATATTCGTATTCTTATGACCATATATGACTTGCATTGCCCACGTCCTTTGTATTATATGCTTGCACTTGCTAGGGTTGATAAATATGTTTCCTTCGTTTCTTTTATAACCCTATGTCTTTTTAATATGCACTTTATATATAATCGTTTGACATATGCATACTTCCTTCTAACATTAATGGTTATGTCTTTTATAATAATCTGAGCGCCTTATAACCATAATGTTTCTTTTCAAATGCTTTAATACTTTAGTGCATAACATATAATATCGCTTTTATAATTTAAAAATGACCATTGGGGTCATGTTTTAAAATTATAATCTAATGACCATTCTAATGCTCTTGGTTCATGTGCAGGTACAAGAGTGGTCCCAAATTGATCATTTTGCATTCAATGAAAAATATCTAGGGAAATTTGATATGTATGGAATG
>APFE031312863.1:0-14208 GCA_000404065.3 Pinus taeda | reverse complement strand
CCCACCCTAACCCCCTTATCTATGTAATGGGACCACGTCATAGTCAAGAGTCAATAAAGCCCATATTAGTAATTGTAAGTGGTTAATCCGCAATTAATAACGGAACCACAGTTAGTTGCAAATGGGCCGTAGAATTAGATAGATGGTATTAATAATACACGGTATTGGCCTGTGGTATTGCACGTAGGAGTCATATATAAAGGATAGAAACTCCCTGCGAGGAGCATCGTGTCTTATTTTGTAATCGAGCTCTGCTCTATTGGAGGTTGCCCCCTCGAAGAGGCAAGTGAACATTACTCTCTCAATAATAAATTCATTGCTATTCTGTGTTCTGGGTATCTTTTCTTCGCATATTCTGTATTCTGGGTCTCTTTTCTTCGCATATTCTGTATTTGGGTATCATTTGCAGGTTAAGAGCATAACACTTTGTGTCTTCCCATCATGTCCTTCGATGAACCGTCTTATCTTCTTTACTTCTCCTAAACCATGAATTATATAGAGATTTGAATTCTTCTTTTAGAAAACCAATTTCTTCTTCTATCTGACACTCTGATATTTTCTCTCACATTGAATCATAGAGATGCTTTATTGATTAGCTATATACATTCAATATATATCCAAATTCCCATCTCCATGGAATTGTGATCTTGTAACCTTTGACTGTAGTCTTTATTGAAACATGGGTAATATGAGGTCTTCTAATGTCATAGATCACTAAGATATCAGAAAGCCAAAATACTATTATCATCCACTTAAATTACAGAGGTATCTGCATATTGCACCATGAACAGATTTCCAAAAATTCATCATTATTGTCTCTAATATCCTTTCTTGTGATATTCCTTCGAAACTTTGTGAGAACACGAGATCTACACTTCATTCAAAACACTAAACTTCATCACTTTAACTTTAATGCAAAAATATCATATATAGATACATTTTCTCTTTGTTTTTATGCGAAGAGTCCAGCAGGGTATTTATAGTAATTTGTCCACAAATTAAGAAGACATGATAGTATGAATAGATGTGTCTATTAAATGTAAGCTGACATGAGTTGTCCACATAATTTGGAGGTTGTATTTTAAGAGGATGGCAAGTGCTTATCATTTGAGGGCTAAATAGAGATATTTACAGACTTATATACATTGACTCATGCTCAAGAAGAGCTTCTTCATACATGACATTTACTCTTTGACTTATTAATAAATCCTAAGGCTCTTAATGGGAGCCACTACTAAAAAAGCATCTTGCTCATGAAACCCATGCAACATGGTATACAAAAATAATTTTATTTATTTTATTTCATCATTTACAAATATTATGTCATTATGAAGACCAAACCTAGTTACACTTTCTTCAACACTCCCTCTTAACTAGTGAGGTATTCATAATGGTACTTGGTCATTCTCAATCCTAAGAATTTATCATAAGAAGAATTGGATTGGTAACCCATCTGTATAGCATCATATTAACCAACATTTTTTCCACAACAAGGCCTTGAATGACAACTCTATATCTCATCAGATCAGAGCATAATCTTAGTGAAACCAATTATTATAGACACCTTCATCATTGTCTCTCAAGTTACATACCCACCTAGGTGTTCACTAAGTATCACCTTCTAGGACTATTCTTATCTTGGGTTCCTAGCCCTCAAATAATATCAATCCTATTTCCTACTCTTATCCTGTATTCCATACACATCCTCCAAGAGCATCGGATGCAAGATGATTACACAATGATCCATTATTTCTTCTCAAGTGAAGACAATAATTTTGTGTCTATCTCTCCCTTTCAATTAGGGAGGATATATCCATCATGTTTTTACATTTCTCTTCATGGCCTTCACTAAGACTTGTGGTTGTTAGTCCTGGTCTAGTGCATGACAAATGAAATAGAAAAACACAAATGTCACTCCTTCTTAATCAGGGGTGACCCAATCCAAGCTCCCTCTTGATAAAAGACTTGTCAAAGATCTCTCTTAACAAGGGACTCTCCTTTTCATTAGTATCTTCTTCTTCATGGGTCCTTCCATTGCTTGATCAACTTATTTTCTTGATGTCATGAAATCCAATTGATCTTCTTCCTTGTAGGGAATTAGCCATCAATCACTTTCCTTCTTGGTTCGTCATGTCATTATTTTCTTCATGGAAAGTGGTCTTCTTGATACATATAAGGAACCTCCTTCATGTGGCTAATTCTTCCTCATCATGTTTCTTTCGGAAGTTTCCATCCACCACATGAATGCTAGTTGTATTTGTACTTACAATTCCTATTCCAATAGCCCTACATGAACTCATCAGGGGTGACCCAATCCAATCTCCCTCATGATAGGAGGCTTGTCAGATCTCCCTCTTAATAAGGTACTCTCCTTTTCATTATTAGCTTCTTCTTGGTGGGTCCTTCCACTGCTTGATCAACTTATTTTCTTGATGTCATGAAATTCAGTTGAGCTTCTTCCTTGTAGGGCATTAGCCATCGATCACTTTCCTTCTTGGTTTTTCATGTCATTATTATTTTCGTGGAAAGTGGCCGTCTTGATACATATATGGAACCTTCATCATGTGGCTACTTCTTCCTCATAATGTTTCTTTCAGAAGTTTCCATCCACCACATGAATGCTAGTTGCAGTATTTGTACTTACAATTCTTGTTCCAATAACCCTACATGAACTCATCCAGATAATATTCAAGAAATAAAAACATACCATTGAATGAAATTGTACCTTTCGATATGTATATTCATCATGACATATTCCTCTAGGTATCAACATCTTCCATACATGTTGACACATCTCCCAAAGATATCCATTGTCAAGGGTCTTCATATTTCAGACTTTTATCACAGTCTTCATGTCCTTCTAAAAGATTTCCTAGTCAAATCTTCTTGGTCTTTTGTATGTTGATCGCCTTCATCATGGTTGAATATCTCATGATCTCTTCCTTCCTCACACATTCCATTCCCAGAAGATTTCAATCAAAGTTTCTTAATTGTATTCAATCTCCTCATATATCATATGAGGACTATTATGTTGATTTCATCAAGTGTGACTTTATGCCTTCCTGCATCCTTTCAGAGGAGGAGATTATTTTTCTCTTAGTCATCCTTTTTAAGATAGAAGTAATGATCTGTGTTACCTCCAACCATATGAAATGACATTATAATATTAAAAAAAAATCATACATACCTCATTTTACCTTTAGGTCATCTAGACTTCTTCCCACAGCTTCCTTGATTGAAAATACCTTCAATCCCTTGATCTGCTTCATTTCTCATGTCATCACACCATCATCCCATGAATTCCATAAGTTGGAGTTCTTGATAAAACACTTGCTTCTTCTCTATATTAGTGAACCCTCCAATGAGGATTCCATCAAAGAACCATGAGGATCTTTCATATCCCCATTTGGCATATGTTTCCTTTTTGTATGTTGAGCCTTGTCCTAGATGACTTCTTCCTTTCCTTCAATGTCCAATGAGGTTCCCAAGAGCTATATCCTTCATGTTTGACTTCCATGGATATTTGTTCTTCATGATTCCCATGGTGATGTCATGAGATCTTCTTTATAATACTTTCATGATGCCATGATGCATATTATTATCATGGTCATATCTATAACACAATATTAGGAGCTTATGATAGGACCCTTTTGTGAGGGATACTATCTTGATCATAGTATAGATGTGTTTCTCCCTCTTTCCTTGGCCCTTTTCTTCATCTTCCTCTATCTTTCCATACCATTGAATCTTATCTATATTATTCTGTCTTGTTTGAGGACCAAACTTCTCTTTCCTTCCTGCACATGTTTGAGTCCCTTAACCTTCAACACTTTTTCCCTCAACTTGTCTTTTTCCATCTAACATAGAGACCACAAGTTGTCGAATGAGGTAACCTTCTTGTTCATGGAAATTCGTTATCATTCTTATCAGTTAGATTAATGATAATTATCTCCTTATCATCTTTCCAAGATCTCCCAATTGAGATTTCATGAAGATATTCCTTCATTCTTTGATACCTTCAATTATCTCTAAGTGATATGAACTTCTTCACTTCATTTTAGAGAGTATATCTTTTAGCATTTCATATATCTCTTTTATGTCTCTTCTCTTACTACATAAGGACCTTTGATTGATTTCAAAAGAATCCTATGAGTCCCTTGATATTTTCCATGCATTCAAACAATGCTTGACCTTTCTATAGATATCAATGAATTCTCTTCCAGGGACTATATGTATCCTCATTTATTATGCAAGGATTTTTTATGACCCAACCGATTTATAGATTTCCTTGCAAACACGAAGTCATTTAACCAAACCTGATTATAAAATGAAAGATGCTTACATGAGAAGTGAAGATGAACACTTATACTTGATCACTTTGATGATGGTTGAAGGACATGTATTAGGGCTTATTCTTGGATGTTATTCTTCCAAATGAGAAAGCCTTTCCTCAATAGAAAAGGTTTCTCCTTTTGATGAGGATGATTTTATGTTTCCTCGGATGATCTTCTTCTAGGGCAAGGAGATTATCCTTGCTTGTTTTTATAACCTCGAAGATGACAATTCCTTATTTTGTAGTGTAGATCAGGACTGGTTCTAGGGTTTCAATTTTTTCCAAGATGATGTGATCTTTGATTTTGAGTTCCTTTAAGCTACCTTTCTGTTGTATATCGCTTCTTGAGACTTGATCCTTGAATGTGTCTACGTGAAACTTGATCCTTGAATGTCTCTTTGCTGCCCTTCCTTTGACTTCAAGACCTTAGCTCTGATACCATGTTGAAGAATCTAGGGAAAATGTAGGATAATGAGATTCTTCTTGCCATGATAGCTATTTGTGACATATTTTTAACTTTTTATTCGTAGAAAAATCTTCACTTGTTATTATTAGGTTGTTTCTTCTTATAT
The DNA here is from genome assembly GCA_000404065.3 of Pinus taeda. Lineage (NCBI taxonomy): Eukaryota > Viridiplantae > Streptophyta > Pinopsida > Pinales > Pinaceae > Pinus > Pinus taeda. The sequence goes on along the minus strand of APFE031312863.1, from coordinate 9,303 downwards.
TCATCAAATACTTACCAAAACAAAAGAGACAAGAACACAAGATTTTGGCTTTTTTCCATGGCCAAAACCTCTCACTCTTTGAGAGGAAAACCCGCACAAAAATTCTTCTTATAGAGATTCCAATTGACGAATGCCAAGACCAAGACCAAAACCATTATCCTAATAGCCACTCCAAGATCAAGCCACTACTTCCTTTGAATGCATTTTCTTCTTTGTGATTCTTCCTTTGCTTCAACCTTATTTGTGTCTTCCCATCGCTATCTTATCAAGATCCTTCCATCAATATTTTCTTCTCAATGTCATTTCCTTCAATGAACTATCTTATCTTCTTTTCTTCTCCTGAACAATGAACTATATAGAGATTTGAATTCTTCCTTTAGACACCCAATTTCTTCTTCTATCTAAAGGTCTCAGATTTTCTCTCACATTGAATCATAGATATGATTTACTGATCAACTATCTACATTCAAGAGGGATCCAAATTCCCTTCTCCATGGAACTGTGATCTTGCAACATTTGACTATAGTATTTATCGAAACATGGGTGATCGAAGATCTTCTAATGTCCTAGATCACTAAGATCTCAGAGATCTAAAATAATGTGATCATCGACTTAAATTACAAAGGTATCTGCATACTACACCATGGATAGACTTTTGAAAATTCATCATTGTGGTATCCGATATCCTTTCCTGTGACAGTCCTTCGAAACGTCATGAGAACCCAAAATTTGCACTTCATCTGAAACACTGAACTTCCTCACTGTAACTTTAATGCAAAATATCAGAGATAAATACAATTTCTTTGTGTTTTTATGTGAAGAGTCTAGTAGGGTATATATAGTAATTCGATCACAAATTAAGCTGACATGATAGTATGAATAGATGTGTCTATTAAATGTAATCTGACATGAGCTTTCCACACAATTTGGAGGCTGAATTTGAAGAGGATAGAAAGTGCTTATCATTGGAGGGATAATTAGACATATTTATAGACTTATATACATTGACTCATGCTCAAGAAGATCTTATTGATACTTGACATTGACTCTTTGATTTATTAATAAATCCTAATGCTCTTAATGGGAGCCACTACTAAATAAACCTCTTGCTCATGAAACCCAAGCAGCAAGACATATAAAAATAATTTTATTTCTTTGATTTCATCATTTACAAAGATCATGCCATTATGAAGACCAAACCTAGTTATAGTTTCTTTAATAAGAAGGAGTACCTAGTCAAGGTGATTGGAAAGTGACGAAGGTGATGGATCTAGTGAAGGAAGACGCATGTTTATGGTTGAGTCAAGGCATACAACACACCATGTGTTGAGGTACCAGCATGGTACAGTTGGATATGGATAGATACATGTATCAGATGATGAATTATAGTTGTTGGGATATACAAATTATGATTGTGCATGGAGCGTTGAAGGTAGGAAAAACATGTTAGGATGTTTCTTTAGTTTTAGCCGATCCAAACTTAAATAGGAATGCAACAACTTATAGATATAATCATAAACATAGAGATGTAGTAGAAAAAAAATCGTTTCATTAATAGAAAAATATTGAACTATTCTTACAAACATAATGGAAATAAAATAGCTCGGGCGATGGTAGCTTATCTTTGAGAAGAGACTTGGCAACTACATGCCTCTTAATTGTGTCACAATCAGGCTCAAGGGCCTATTTATTATTTTAAAACATGATAAAACCCTAAAAAATGAAAACCCTAACCCTAGGGGATGTAACACCAAGATTTTGTGGGCCTCGTTGGGGTTAGTTGCGTAGCAAACTTCCCCGGGTCGTAAGTTCATCATATTATCTATGTTTGGCATGTAATATACCTTGTTGGAAAGTTCTCATTGAGTACTAAAGGTTTCACAATGAACCCCTACAAATGGTTATGGGCCTGCCACAGAACCAAAAAATGTTGTTTAGGGGGGTCGAAACTGTTCTAGAAGTTCAGAACCCATAAAACTGCTAAAAAGAGTAAATGTTGAAATGAACAAGGAAATAGATGAAACTGACTCAGGGGTCTATGTGGAATAGGGAGGTGGCCACTAATATATGCCTAGATCATCCCCCCATCTTAGGAAGCAATGGTACCCTTTGTGTGTAGAGCCTCCATGTGGTAAGGAAATCTTTGTTGAACCTGGTCCTTGGTAAACCACTTGCCCAAGTGAAGGAGTTGGCCTACTTTGAGAACTCGATATAACTGGATCCTATGTTGGTGAATGTTCTTAATCTATGTGTCCATGATATAAACAACTGTGGCCTGTTCCATGCAGTCACGGTTGAGCTCTGTTGGTGTGAGATGTTCTGCAATGTCAGATGTGTTCAACAATGGTGAAAAGTATGGCCTAAGGCGATCTACATTGAGCACTGGGTGAAGACCAAGGAATAGTGGGATGCTGAGCTCGAAGGCATTGTCACCGAAGACCTTGGTGATGGTGTATGTCCCATATCGGAATGAGTGAAGCTTGCGGTGGAGTCCAATAAGGCACTCCTTCTGCAAATGTAGCAAAACTTTGTCACCCACCTGGAACTTGTGCACACTCGATGTTGATCATGGCGCTGCATGTAGTTAGCATTGGCTCTATCCAATATACCATTAACCTATTGGTAGATGTGTTCAATGCGCTCAATGAAGTAGTTAACCCTTTCAACTTTGAACTGAACGTGAGTCGAATATACCTAAGTGGCTGCAAATGGTATGGCTACATCAATGGGGCATAAGGGCTTAAATCCTAGCCCTACCTGAAAGGGGTTATGGCCTGTTGAGTTGTGCAGAGCTCTATTGTAGCTGTGTTGGACATAGGCAAGACTTTCATCCCACTTGTGTTGATGCTTCGAGTTGTACATGCGTAAATTGTGTACGATCATCCTGTTGACAACCTCTGTTTGTCCATCAATTTGGTGATGGAAAGTCGTGGACTTAGTAAGTTTTGTATCTAGCATTGACCAGAGACTTGACCAAAATGCACTCAGGAATCTGCTATCCTGATATAAGATAATGGACTATCAGATCCCAAAGTTTACCCACATCCGCTCAAAGAAGAGCTTAGTAGTGGCCTCTGTTGTGGTACTCTTCTTGCATACCACCATGATGGCCACCTTACAGAATTTGTCGAAGACCATGAAAACGTAATTGTTGTCATGCTTAGTAGAAGGAAGGATCGACATGTAATCCATGGAGATAGATTTCCAAGGCTAGCTAAGAGTAGGTAGAGAAATATATAGGCCTGTCTTCTTTATGGTTGGTTTAGAAATGACGCAGGTGGTGCAAGATCTAATCTACTTCCCAACATCCCGACGAAGTTTTGGCCAATAAAAATACTTCTGCAATATTGTCATTGTTTTCTCTACTCTAAAATGTCCAGCAACCCGACTGTAGTGCGCCTCCAAAATCATCTTGGAACGCTCACTTGAAGGAACACATATGTGTCCCAGGTGGCATAAAAATGCATCCTAAAGGTGAAAATTGGGAACTTGCTTCCTTTCCAGGAGTTTCTAGTATATGCTACCGAATTCTAGATTTCTCTTTTAAACACACAGCCACCCTTATGTCTCATGCCCACAGGAGTCGAGCACAATGATCAACACCATGACTGATGGTTGGTTGAGGAAATCAATGACATTATTGGTGTTTCCATTCTTATACTTAATGTTCAAATGGAACTATTCCAGATAGGTGGACCATTTTTTATGGCGATCGTTCTGCAACTAACCTTATGTTTGTATGAACTATAGAGGTCGATCATTTGTGCGGATGACCGTTTCGTTCCCCATAATGTAATGCATCCATTGATAGTAGGCTTGCACAATGGAATACATTTCTTTGTCGTAATTGGGGTACTTTCAGATTGTGTCTGAAAGTGTCTCACTGTGGTAAGCCACTGGATGCCCATGTTGAGTAAGAACTGCACCAATAGCATAGTCTGAGGCACCTATCTCAATTTCAAATGGTTTTTGCAGGTTGGGTAATGTGAGAACTGGTGCACAATAGAGGCGATTCTTCAACTCAGAGAATGCTTTTTGTTGGGTTTCTGACCAAAAAAATTTGCTTTCACTCTACCCTTGGTGACTTGACTTAAAGGCTAAGTGGTATGAGAGAACCCCAACACGAACCTATGATAGAAATTGGCAAGATCCAAAAATATGCGGAGCTCTGTTAGAGTGGTTAGGGCTGGCCAATCTGGAATGACTTGTATCTTGGATGGGTCCACATGTACACCCTACTCATCAATGATGTATCCCAAATATTGAACCTGGGTTAGGCCAAAGGTGCATTTGTTCAAGTTAGCAAACAACTTGTGTTTTCGTAGGTTTTGAAGGACCTATCAAATATGGTGGAGGTGGTCTTCCCAACTCTAGCTGAAGATCAAGATGTCATCTAAATACACAATCACGAATGCATTGGCGGAGGGTCGCAAGATGTTGTCCATTAGTCTCATGAATGTTGCAAGGGAATTCGTCAATCCAAACAGCATGACAAACCATTCAAAAAGGCCCTCCTTGGATTTGAAGGAAGTCTTCCATGCATCAGAAGCTTCGATAGGAACTTGGTGATAACTTGACTTCAAGTCAATATTGCTGAAATATTTGGCCCATTTGAGCTGCTCCAGAAGGTCATGAATCTGTGGGATTGGATACCTATTCCAGACAATGATCTTGTTTAGCACGCGATAGTCAATAAGAGACTCCAAGTCCCATCCTTCTTCTGTACCAATACAATATGGCTCCCGCAAGGTGATGGGCTTGGCCTGATGTGACCTTTTTGCAATAGTTGCTAAATTCGCCTCTTGATCTCATCGTTCTCCAAAATAGAGTGCTAATAGATCAGTCCATCAGGCATCTGTGCACTCAAGGTCAGATTGATGGAGTGCTTGACCTAATATTTCAGAGGTACACATGTGGATGAGCGAAAATATCCTTGTACTCCTCCATGAACTTGTCTATTTGTTGTTGCTATGAAGAGGAGCCATGCCTAGAAGTGATGGCCATAACCTTCTCCTTTCCCTGGGGAAAAATCATAAGGAAAAAAAAAAATTGGTCTGTGAAATGATCTTACTGCATTACTTTGTAGTGATCAAAGAGATCGCAGTAGGTGGGGCTACCTCCAGTACCTTGTACAACTTATTAGCCAAATTAATAATCACATAGCGAGGTCTAGACTCACATACAACATGTCGCTTCCACAAGTATGATTATCCTAATAATACATCACAAAATTCAAGAGGAGAAACGTCACACAATACCTCATCCATGAAGGGATTGATGTTGTAGGGAAGGTGACACTATTGGCTAACGCAAGGATATCGTCCATGGTGAAGCCACCTGATGGTGTACAACTATGGATGTGTTGTAGTCTTTAGGCCTAGTTGCTTCTTGAACTTTGCTAAAATGAGGTTCTTTTGGCTCTCACTACCGACAATGAACTGTAACGAAGAACCCTTATGCCACATCTGTGAGTGGAAGAGGTTTTCCCCCTCATCTCGATCTAAAGGATCAAACTTCTAGATCTTGGTGGTGGCCATGGTGGCACTGGGTTCTGATTTAGAGTCGGAACCTGCGTCTAATTCGGAAGCCTTCATCTCGGCCACCAATGACTGTTTGGCCTGACACTCACTTGTATTGTGAGTGGAACTCTTATGGAACTCGTACCATTTTCCCGTGTCCTTCTTTGTCTTCGTGGTGTTGTTCCTTGCTTGCATCTTTGACAGGCTATCCTGGGTAGCCCCGCCTTGGTTTGGTCCTTTGTTTTGTGGTTTGGAGCACCTTTTTCTTGCTTTGGATTTGCAGATCCAAAGTCCCGCTTCTTCTAATTAAACTTCTACTCAATATTGACAGTGTACTAATACGATGTGATGAGCGAGGAAATTTCTAGGAACTCCATCTCGTATTGGATGTATTTTTGTAGACAATCACAGTACTTGAGCACGAAATTCCACTCAATATCCTTGATACCCAGCTTCGTGTGAAGGGTATGGAAAATATTTGTGAACTCTGGCACATCTCGGTCCCTTCCGTATCATTGCATGGTCCACTTTATATATTTGTCTTCATAGCTCCCAACAGAGTAATATCATTCCTTGATGGTGTCTCGAAAATAATTCCAAGTGGGTGCGGCTAAAACAACAAGGGTTCACTCTCATCCTTTTGTTCACAGTAGGTTTCCCACTAGTCCTTGATGTGTGGGGTGGCTTTGAGAAGTGAAAAAGTAGTATTTTCTCAATTGGAAAAGTCATGAGCTGAAAAATATCCTTCCAACAGATTCAACCATTTATCTACGGTGTCTGCATCTATCAGGCCTTCGAACATGGGAATGACGAAGTTATCTTGTAACTTAAAAGGAGTTGTGCCTCCAGAGTAGCTATTGGGTGAAGATGCATTTCTTGTGGGTAACCGTCAAAGGATCTGGGAAAATTTATCCATCATCATGTCCCTCTGTCACTTAAGGGATTCCTCGAGCAACATTTTGAAAGGATCTCTTGCCCTCTCGTCTTTCTTTTCTTATGCCATGGTAGGGCATCGGGTTTTGCGAGGCTAATATTTCAATGGTTCAACCAAATCAAGCCCTAACTCCTTATACCATGACCTTGTTGGGGACATGCAAAGAAAAACAAAGAAAGATCAGACCACTTTGATACCACTAATCCTAACTTAAATAGGAACGCAACAACTTACATATATAATCATAAACACAGAGATGCAGCAGAAAAACACTTAATTTCATTAATAGAAAAAATATTTAACTATTCTTACAAATGAAATGGAAATAAAATAGCTCAAGCTATGGTAGCTTATATCTGAGAAGAGATGTGGTAGGTACATGCCTCTGAAGTGTGTTACAATGAGGCTCAAGGGCCTATTTACTATTGGAAAACATGAGAAAACCCTAACCCCAAGATATGTAACACCAGGAGTTTGTGGGCTTCGTTGGGGTTAGTTGGGTAGCCAACTTCCCAGGGTCATAACTTGATCATATTATCTCCATTTGGTGTATATGGTACTTTGTTGGAAATTTCTCACCAAGTACTACAAGTTTCACCGCATGCCCCAGCCTTTGACTATGGGTCTATCGCAAACCCCAAAAAAACGTTGTTTAGTGGGTCAAAACTACTCCGGAAGTTCAGGACCCAAAAAACTGCTAAAAATATTAAATGCTGAAATGAACAAGGAAACAGATGAAACTGATTGGGGGGTCTAGGTGGAATAGGTGGGTGGCCACCAATATCCAACTAGATCATTAGCTTTATAGATAGAAAACATCTATTGCACTCAACATTATAAAGACTACATATATTATAGCTATTTTAGTGAGTTTTAAAGTTGTGTGGCTTCTGAAGTTACTTGCAAGGTTGTTTGAATAAGTCTAGGAGATGATTGTGATGATTGGTCGAAGCACATTGATATCAAGTACTAAGACATGGTACAAACATGAGTAGTGCAACTTTGATACTTTTCTTTGGTTGAGAAAATTGCTAACATTTTCATAAAGCCTTTGGCTTAGGATGAATTGTGTTTACTTCAAGGACAAGCTTGGAGTGGTTGAGAATGTTTCCGTTGGTTAGAATGAGTGTTGATGTTGTAGCATCAAGGGGTAGTATTTCTAATAAGTCAAGGATATTGATAGGTCAAGGGTATTGATGAGGCACCATGTAGTGTGGATAGGGATATTAACCTAGTAGCATTAGGGCTTGAAGTGTTACCCCGGTCAGGGGTTACTTAACGATGTTTCCAAGGGTTACTTGGCTAGTGGGTAGAGTGAGTGCCTCAGTCATTGGGAAACTTTTTCATCATTCAATACCATGTGATGACATGAGGCAATGGTAAATTGGCCTAGGGTTTCATCATTGGCTAGATGTATTAACCTAGTTCCAAGTGATGACTTGGATAATTGGTGACCCAGTACTAGTCTTATTGTGGTCAAGTGGTACCTATCCATATTACCAAAGGGTGTTTGTATAGTGAGTGACTAGATCCTTTGCAAATGATATTTCACTCTCGGTAACTAGATCCTTTACATGATGCTAATACAAGATTCATTCCACATGGTTATGGAATAGAACATGAGGTGGATTGTTATGTTCTTAACCTGCAAATGATACCCAAATACAGAATATGCGAAGAAAAGATACCCAGAACATAGAATAACAATGATTTTATTATTCAGAGAGTAATTTTCACTTGCCTCTTTGAGGGGGCAACCTCCAATAGAGCAGAGCTCGATTACAAAATAAGACACGATGCTCCTCACAGGGAGTCTCTATCCTTTATATATGACTCATACATGCAATACCACGGGACAATACCGTGGTACTAATAATACCATCTATCTAATACTATGACCCATTTGCAACTCACTGTGGTTCCGTTATTAATTGCAAATTAACCACTTACAATTATTAATATGGGCTTTATTGACTCTTGACTATGACGTGATCCCATTACATAAATAAGGGGGTTAGGGTGGGACCCTAACATGCCCTCCCCCTTAAGACTAGCCTTGTCCTCAAGGCTGAAGCTGTGGAAACTGCTGAAGAATAGTGGCTGCTTCCCAAGTTGCATCTTCTGGAGAGGTGTCTTTCCACTTGACAAGGACTTCCTTAATCATGTGGCTGCGTAGTTGCTTGACTCATGTGTCTAGGACCTGTTCTGGTTGAAGCCAGATGGACCCTTCTTCGTCCAATTCAAGTAGACTGGTCTGAATTCTGCAATTGTTCCCAATCACTTTCTTGAGGTAGGAGACATGGAAAACTGGATGGATTTTTGCAGTAGGTGGCAAGGCCAACTTGTAGGCCACTTATCCAATGCGCTGAAGTACTTGATATGGTCCGTAGAATTTGGGAGAGAGTTTTCGACACCCCTTGTCTTTGAGTGATGTTTGCTTATATGGTTGGAGCCTTAAAAAGACCTGATCCCCTTCTTGAAATTATCGCTCTGAGCGATGCTAGTCTACCTATTGCTTCATGCGGTTCTGAGCTTGATGAATATTATCTCGAAGATGGGAAAGCATGGTTGCACGGTGTTGTAGGCGTTGATCCACTGCTTGTACTTTCGAGCATCCCTTGAGATACGAAGTAGGTGAAGGCGGGAGTTGACCATATACTGCTTCATAGGGAGTCATTTTGGTGGTGGCATGATAGTTGGTGTTATACCACCATTCAGCTAGAGGTAGCCACTATACCCAAAGGTGTTTCTTTTCTGAAGTGAAACACCTAAGGTAGGTTTCTAGACATTTGTTGACGGCTTCGGTTTGACCATCTGTTTGTGGATGATAGGAAGTACTGAGTTTTAGTT
>APFE031312859.1:0-61224 GCA_000404065.3 Pinus taeda | reverse complement strand
ATATATATATATGCTAAACAAAAAAACTATGTAACATAAAACAATAAGACATAAAATTGAAGAAAAAATGAGTCTCCCCCAATTTGGGGACTTAGGACTAGTTGAGGCCTCAACATAGGGTAGACACAAAATTGTATATCAATATGGTAGTTTCATAGAATCCTACTTCAACCATTTCATACAATGATAATGATTGTGTGAGGGCATTTATGGAGAAGATAAATATCAGGACGTATGCATTCTTAGGGGACATGAACCATCTTATTAAAGTTCTAAGTTTAAATGCTTTTCCTTATATAGCATTTTGGTTCTAATTTTATGTTTTTCTTTTTTTAGTATTTGCATGCATAGTTAGAGGGTGCAATTCCATAGTTAGACTAGGTGTTGTGCCTATGCATGTGGACTCACATCATAAGTAATCAATTAAAGTCACAAATATCTAGGAGGATGCATGCTTGTATGCCACATATAGTCTCCAATAATGGAACACTTTATTGGGCTCATCTATCCATGCAAGGAAGGCATGCTAGGTTTAGGGATTGATATTCATAGTTAAGTTGTTGTTGTGCATGTGTCCAAATTCATTGTACCTTCTCATTTTCCTAGTTTCTAAAACAGAAGTAGGGCACATGATTGTGATGGTTCAAGGATTTTAGGTTTGTGCTATAGCATTTAGTTTACTATTTTCATATATACTAAAAAATCGATGATGTTGTTTAGAGAGTTTAAATTTTCATTTTTGACAGTTTAGTCATTAATAATATTTGTTTGTAGTTTAACATACTCTATAGAAATGTTTTTAATTAATGTTTTTAGTTTTAGCTATCTTATTTTTAAGTTAAATTCCCGAATATAAAATAGGCCTACCATGGTTTGATTTTAACAATTATGAAAAATCATATTTAGACATACCATTATTATTCAAAGGATATGGCATAGACATTCCATGCTCACATATATACTAAAATATTATATTGTGTTGAATGAAAGCCTAAATGTATGAAAATTGCCTAAGTCATTTGGGCTTCATAGTAAAAGTTATGAACCTAACACAAGACACCTTGAAAATGTATTCAAGTAGGCTATCACAACGGCATGTGATGCTCTTTAATATGGTGTTATGTGGGTGTGGTGTTCAAGTGAAAGTGTATTTTTGCCTAAGTCTTGAATGATTCTATAAATCAAATTAATTTAATAATAAAATATATGCTTTGGACATATCACAATATCTAATGATACTTTATTGCATTGAATACAACACTGAAACCAATGGAAACTACTTGAGTAATATAAGGTTTATAGTAGAAAAATTTGTATTAGATAAGTCATAAAGATCTTGAAAACATCCTCCAAGGAGTTACCAATATTGCAATCTTAAATAGGGTGTTATTATACATGTGCAAGTAAGGAAAATATAAATGTGGCATGATGGTATAGTTAGCACTAGCAAGTCCAAAAGTCTTGGATAGATGGTGATTGGGTGCGTTGTTAAGGAACTCCTAGATGTTAAGTCATCGGTTCAATTCCCCTCCCTCCTTAGGTGTTATTCTTGGACATGACCATGATGCAGCCCCACCATTGTCGAACTTACCGATAAAAAAAAGAAAAATGAAAGAAATAAAATTAGCACTAGCATAGTGGTCTAGCATAAATTAAAAAGTCTATGAAATTGTTTCTTAAGACTCTTAATAAGTTGATCATCCACTACCTATTAGACAATGAGACATCTTGCTACACTTCAAGTGTTTGATCACTCAACACAACATAACAAGCATGATGACTTTCGCTATTCAACATCTCTTTTGCAAAGACACATTAGCCCATGAGAGTAAGCATGCCACTTCTTAAAAGCCTTCAACCTAGGTGGTGGTGCTAATAACACCCCACTTTCACCAACTTAACAAACGCCATAAAATATTTAACATAAACTACATAATATTTTTATGTATAAAATTTATATTATCACTAAAATATTTTTCCCATAAAACTAAACATATTTTTTAATTCAATAAATACTACTCATGAAAACTTAAAACCATATAGAACTCTCAATTTATTGAAACCAACATAAATACACTATTATTTTTCCTTTTACTTATTAACTGTGATCATAATTCATTACTTATTACCTATTTTTAATTTTTTACCAAAAAATGATGAAACCAACCTAAATACACTATTATTTTTCCTTGTACTTATTAACTGTGATCATAATTCATTACTTATTACCTATTTTTAATCTTTTTACTAAAAAAAATGATCTTATTGGAAATTACAATTTAACCCTATTAAAATTTATAATGATCTTCGTTATGAAACTTAAACCGTATTAAAAGCTAAAAACAAATAAGATTTACCTAAAAACAAATCTTGTAATGTTCTTCTTATAGAACAGGAACATTAGGAGCTAAGATAAGAACCAGATTCATGTACAATATTTTTTCCACTTTAATGATAATTTCTTCAACAAGAATGCTTTTATCATTAGGCTCATTATTGAGAGCTATGCGCTTTTATAGTTAGGGCCCCACATTGGCAACTTCAAAAGGTCTAAGATGGAGCATGGTTGAAGTCTCTGAAGTCTCTACCAAAATAAAACTTTCCTGAAAACTCTACTTTGAGATAAGAATCCAGAATGCTGTATTGAAAATGGTTTAGTGAAAATATTCCATACAAAGGGATAATGTTGTTTAGTGATGATTGGCATATCAATGTCTCTTCAAAGATCAAATGTAGAAATATTTTCAACTACTCAATTTTCACTAATATTAATATTAATAGTGGTGCTATAATAGAACTCATTTCAATGACTTAGTTCCCAGCTATGTGAATGGTGCTGGTGTTTAGGATATTTTTTTTAGCACTGTGAATGGTTAAGTTCTTTGTTTTTTTATCTAAGTCAAGTCTAGGTTTGGGTCAGTTTTAATGTTGGATAGAAAAACAATCAGTTAAGATTGTGTTAAGTTTGAATGTCTTTTAAGATAGTTTAATTTCTCAAAAATGGTTTTGATATTTTTTTTAACGATAAATAATTAGAAATTTTGATTTAAATAGACGATCTTAATAGGAAATTGAAATTTTGATTTAAATAGGCGCTCTCAATAGGAAATTGATTCTAATCAGTATGCCATTATTCTTAGATGAAATCAACTCTAATGGAGGTTTAGAAAATAATTTAAGTGACATCATCAAGTCTAATGAGTAACCTTTATTTCTTGTAGCTTTGTTTGAAAGGGTAAAGCAGGATCTCCCGCCTGATCCTGGGCTTTCACACTGCATGAAAACTCCATGATCAATTGTTGATTTCAGTCTGATTCATTTGTTGGTGCCATCACAACATTGACATTTTTGGCACCCAAGATGTATGTCAATTATTAACCAAGATAGTTAGAGCTAATTTCCTGAAGAAAAACAGCTACGGTTTGATCTTCTTTCACAGTAAATGAGAGTAAGTAGATAGCCTAATGTTATCTTCAATGAAAGCATTAGTGAAAGAAAGAAAATATGGATGAAACATAACTAGACATGGATGCAAAAATGGAATATCTACCCCAATGCCTGTCCCACAAATAGCAAGGAGCTAAAGGATTTTGTTATAATGAGGAAAAGAGTTGGGCAGAAAGAAGAAATATTAAATTATGAATTCAACCCTACTTGTGATCTCCAACAAAAGGAGTTTTTTGGAGCTAGCATTTTGTGGAGGGGAAAGGTTCTTATTGCTCAATTAAGGACCAACTCACATCAACTTTGGTGTGACACAGACGGTGGAAAAGGCCTAAAGAAGCTTGGGAAGAACGGGTGTATACATTTTGCACGCCTGTGGCTGTGGAATCGGAAAAACATTTCATTTTGGAATGTGATGCATTCAAAGACATGAGACAAAGTTATGAGAACATGCTAGCATCAGTTTCCTGGTATTGTTTCGAACATGTTAGCATCAGTTTTTTGGCATTGTCTTTTTAACGAGGGGATTGTTGGAAAATTAGACTAGCTCATCATCAATTTGAATAAGAAAAATATTAAATTGTGAAAAACCAAAAACAAAAAAACTAATAGTTTTATAAACTATTTTTAATCTTATAAACCTTAAAATATAATTCCATTTCATTTTACCATACCTCTCTTAAAGGGTTTCACAGTCTTTCGCATAGTCATAAAAACTCCATGATCCATTGCACAGTAATACCCTGCCTCCTCCTGGGCTTTCACACAGCGTGAAGACTCCATGATCCATAGGAGGCTTTCACAGACTCCATGATCCATTGCTGATTTGGGTTCAGTAATACTCTGCCTCCTCGTGGGTTTTCACACAGCGTGAAGACTCCATGATCCATTGTTGATTTGAGTTTGATTCATTCGCTGGGACCATGAGAGCACTGCCTCCTCGTGGGTTTTCACACAGCGTGAAGACTCCATGATCCATTGTTGATTTGAGTTTGATTCATACGCTGGGACCATGAGAGCACTGCCATAATCAAGATAAGGCTTTCACACAGCGTGAAAGACTCCATGATCCATTGCTGATTTGAGTTTGATTCATTAGCTGGGACCATGAGAGCACTGCCATAATCAAGATAACCGAGTTTGATTCATTAGCTGGGACCATGAGAGCACTGCCATAATCAAGATAACCAGAGCTAACGCTATTTAGCAAGAATAGCTGGTGTTAGATTGTCACCGCTGTAATAGCAAGCCTCAGTCTGACAGGAAATGTTTGCTTGTGTTTCGTTACAAGGCGGAGGGTCTGGGCTTGAATAGATTCCAGCAGCGATTTCCACACAGGCCTGATATACATCCCCAGAAATGAAAAATGTATTGTCAAGAATGGGATTTGAACCCATGCCCTTTCGGACCAGTACCTGAAACTGGCGCCTTAGACCAACTCGGCCATCTTGACTTGCTGGCAAGATAGACTTGATGTATCGAACAAATATATCATACGTCAAGCGGAAATTCCAGACATCTAAACGATGTGGATTTAATAACGATTTTATTTCTCAATTTCATTTATAAGTTTTAAACTTTTTATTATTTCACACAAATTTGTATTTGATTTTATTAATAATTTTTTTATACATTTTACATGAAAATTTAATTTTAAATAAAAAATTATTAATTTTTTTAATAAAACATATTGTTAATACAATAATTGAATATTATGTGATGTTGTTGAGGTATTTGGACAAACACTTCACTCATTCTCAAAGAATTGAAAGGCTGAATTGAAGAGTTTAAGCTAACTAACATGAATGAAAGAAATAAGAAAATAAATATAATTATTAAGTAACAAAAAAAAATTTGTAATAAATAAATTATTATTTATTAAATTAAAAAATTAGAATAATTAAAATAATAAATGTTAAGGTCAAATTATATTAGTAAATATGATTTAATGAATATTTATTTTAAATATTAAATTAGAATTAATTATAAAATCATTTTTAAAGAATATTAAATTTAAAGTATTAGATTATTAAAAGTGTCCAAATAGAGTTAAAGTAATATTGAAATTTTGAAGTAAGAAATATTATTATTATTTTTTTTTTTAAGAATGAAAGAATACTAGCAACTTTTTATTAAAATAAGCAATTCCAGTGTATATATACGCTATATATATATATATATATATATATTATGGGGGAAAACAAGTTATCTAAGTAAGAACATCAAAATTAAAATCAACCTGTAATAAAAAAATACTGGTAAGGCTAAAACAATTTTGTACCAAGAATCTCTGTGGAGATTGCCTCATTATACTAGCAGCCATAAACAAAACTAATGTCATCAAAGTTATAAAAGAGTTCCCATAGAGTACAAAAGGAAAAATAGTTCAACTATGTTATAAGGAGTAAATATTGATCACTTTGAATTAGGGTTAAAATTAAATATTTAAATATTAAATTAGTATTAAAATAGAATTAGTTTATAGAATTTAAATTAGATTATTAAAATAATATTACAATAGAATAGCTTGAGTCAGCCTAATCATTAAGAGCATGTGTTTCTTTTTCAGAGCCAATAGGTTCAAAACTAGAAAAGTAAGAATATGTATGCTTTGTAAACTTAACATCAAATTGAATATTTTTATTAACTATTATTATTATTAAAATGATTAAGATATTAAAATAATATTAATATATAGTTAAAGTATTAAATTAGTAAAATATAGTTAAAGTAATATTTATTTTATTATTAATAATAATAAGAAATATTGTTAAAATGACTTAAACTATAATTAAATATTTCTATTATATATTAAATTATTAAAATAAGAATTAAAAGTATTAGTTATACAATTCAAATAATTATAAAATTACTATTATATTGGAATAGAAGGTTATAAATATAAATATAACTGAAAACGACAATTAATAATGAAAAAGAATATTTATTAATGTAAAATAAATTAATAATGAAAAAGATAAGGAAAGGGGTTAAGGGGATAAAAAAATACTAGAAAATATTTTATTAGAGTAGATTGAGAGAAGAAATATGTTGAATAAATTAGTTGTGATGAAGAAGATAAGAGGAGGGGGAGGTGGACACAATTAAGGGAGAAAAAGGATAGAAAGAGGGGAAGGAGGAGGATGGGCACAATTATAGGAGAAAAATGATGGATGTAATGTTCCTAATTAAAATTTTACAATGATAACAAAGACATGCAAATACAATAACACATAAATTTTCAAACAAATACACATGAACCATAAATCTCTATAAATCCCAAAATTTGCCAATAATATCGGCTTGTGGTACAAGGAGTTCGAGTAAGTGCATGTGGGCTTGCACAAGACAATCTACAAGCACCAAGTGATGAGTACAAGTAAGGCCAATGACTACAATAACCAGCTCCTCCAAAAAACTGCGTTGTTGCTCCAAAACTCCAATGCTGCTTGACTTTGCCCCCTGATTTTCCCACTCTAGAGTGCCCAGAAAATTATCGGAATTTGGGATTGTGATCCTTGCTCAAAACCCAGAAAAACTCCAAAAGGGTTTCTCTTGGTTCCATCCTTCAGAAATTGACCCTTCACAGCTTGACCCTTCTCCAAATACGAATTTTGTTGTTGTGACTATTCTTTTCAATATTTGTACTACCAACTCCAACAATCCCCCTCAAATGGCCTTCAAAATGATCTCCCACCTCCCCAGCTCCAAAATCCTTGGGATATTGTTGCCCCAACAAATCTCACTCCAATGTCTGTGCATTCCCTACATTGTTGTTACTCTCCCAGCTCTGCATTGTTGTTACTCTCCCAGCTCTGCATTGTTGTTACTCTCCCTGCTGTTGGAACTCAGCGTCTTTTCTACTACTTTCTTGCTACTGTAACTCGGCCCTCTTGCTGCTCCTTTCCCTACGGCTGTAACTCGGCCTCCTTACTGTTACTTCCCTTGCTGCTGTAACTAGAATTATTGTTGTTGTAACTCAACTCATTGTTGCTAGTACGACTTGGAAAAAAGTAGAACTCCCTCTTAGGGTTGGCATTCGAAGCCTATCGAAGCAAGGGTTGAGATCTCTACTTGGAGACACTTGTGTGCTAAACAACACAATATTGGCTCAGCTGAATGGCTAAGGCAAATTCGATTTTCAAATAGACAAAAGACCCTTATTGCTCCCTCATTCATTCCTTTTATAATTGTTGGCCATGCATCCTTTGTGGGTCCCTCCACCAATTTGATTTGCCTCAAGGAATTAAAATTCCTTCTTCCCCAAGTGCATACTTCATGTGGGCCCCATATTCCACTACCCATTTAATTTTCTTTTTCTCTAATGTTGGTGGCCTCCATTTCTCCCAAAAATTAAGTGGTGGCTCCCTCAACCCACTTTTCCTAAGTTTTCATGCCAAAACATTCCCAACACGCAAATTGCAAAAATGGGAATTCTTCTTAAACAAAATTAATTTAATTGGGGACATTACAATCCTCCCACCAAAAATTACTTGTCCTTAAGCAATGCCTGAACAAGCAACCTTTCGATCAGCTGACCCAAACAATAATTGCACACAATATTGGGGTTGCAAATGTACCATCGGGTCACTCTAAATCCGTGTACCATCCTATCATAAATGAATCCCTCGATACCAGGGTCCCATGTTAATTTGAAAAAGATGCCACCATGTCGATGCTGCACAACTTTGATTATGATTGACTGCCCATCATGCCCATGTCGTATCCTCCTGTCTTGGAACCCAATGGTGAAATACAAATAAAGGCCAAATACATCCTGCCCAGGCATCTCCATGATGCCAAAGCCTACCCATCCAAAGCTAATCATGAACTTGTGCAACAATAGGAAATCTCGCCTCACCATACGATGAAGACCTCCCAGAACTCCCATGTGTCAACCTAAGAGTGAACTAGATCACTCTCTGCCATGACTTCGCCCATCACGAGATAGAGTGATCTATCAACCAACTGAACCCATGGATCCCATAGCCAGACCTACTACAACATAGCTCTGACAACTATTGGAATCCATCGATGCCTCGTCTCTAGTCCTTGCATGCAATCAATATATAGGCTCCAAATATCATGAACTAATCTGATGCGTGCTAAACGGGCTTGTACCTGCCAATGCATAGTACTAATGACCGTTGGAAACCACATGTGCCAAATAACTACCCCCTGAATATAGCTAATAGACACATGTCTGATGGTCGCGACCGTCTTAGTGTATGCAAATATGTTCTGCTCCATTCAATCATCACCACCAAGTATGCCATCTGCACCCTCAGTAAAGTTCCAATATAGTGTTTGAAGCCCAGACACCCACTAGAAAACTGCCTTAGCTATTCACAGTATCCCCTGCTCATGCATGGTCATGACATGCCCTGAGAAAAGAGTGACACATGTCTCCCTTGTGACTAGCTTCCCAGACGTAGACTAAGTGATGAACGACATGCCACCCCTGTAGATGATCACCACATCCCCCAACCTATGGCTATCAACTGACGCACTAACCCAGTGCCACTCTTGAGAAGTCTCTTCCCTAGTGCACTAAGTGTCATCCAAATATCTCAGGTGAGCCCTCGTCCCCCGCTGCTCATGCCCATAGTGCGAAAAGTTAACATCAAAATCAACTACCCCCGTGAGGGATGCAGAAGAGGGTCAGGTGTGTTAGTCCCCATGGATACTATCAAGTATCGCTCATCTATGTCCCTGTCGATCCTAGGTGAACTACACCCAAAGGTATGCCCGGTGTCTCCATTCATGGGTCTCCCTGGAAGCAACACTCCAAAGCCTCGCTGTGTAGCGTCATACGCCCCTGCATACCATCGATCATCCCAATACTCCTAGACATGCCACTGTACACCGCGGCCTACCCCTCTACATTGTTGGATACCCTCGACTATGGCTATGTCATCTTGTACCATCCTATGTCTCTCCTATGTCACTACACCTGTCACTCGCTGCTTGTACTCAATGCAATGTGAGGCACTCCTACCCCATAGGGTAAACCAACAAGCTATGGTATGTCCCCATGCATCAGCATGCTCCTCTGCGGGCCACTGCTCCTTGCTACATAGCCCTGCACACCACAGGGTGTTATGGTCTAGAATCATGCATGTATGCATCATCTTGCACCTCCTCATCCATCTTGGTAGATATGAGTGCCCTAAATCCACTCCTTCTAGAGGGGATAACTTTGTTGTGTCGATCCTCGATGACCCCTGAGTCCTAATCCTTAAAGCGAGAACATCATCCCCATAAAATGTCTAGTCTAGTGTCCTACCCATGCCACCTCCTCTAACCATCCCCTGCCAGATAGCGCTAATCATCCTGCGACCCCATGTACAACCAACATGCCAAATCAACGCATGTATTCTTCTCATAAACCTTCTAGCCACTAGTGTCGACTGAAACTCCCCTAAGGAATGCATGCACTTAGGCACTGGATTGACTATAATGCCATAGCCATCCCGTATGTCTGATGTTGGATAAGAAGCCCAGCTTGGATCCCAATGCCAA
Organism: Pinus taeda; assembly: GCA_000404065.3. NCBI lineage: Eukaryota > Viridiplantae > Streptophyta > Pinopsida > Pinales > Pinaceae > Pinus > Pinus taeda. The sequence goes on along the minus strand of APFE031312859.1, from coordinate 51,258 downwards.
TTTGGGCCTCTAGTACCCTTGATGTCTAGGAGCTCCCACCGAGCTTCACTTCGGGCTACATCCATCTCCATGAGTCCAACCCCCTCAACCGTGTACGAACTCAAAATCTCTCACCATCCAACCCTAATAGAGGGACCAAATGCATGAACTCCAGCCCATAGAACAACCCCAACTTGCAGATGTTGCACCCTGTGCGACTCAGGCTGTGCCATATCGTTATCCTGGTAAACACATGAAATCTGACTATGTATCTCTGTCCCTCTTTGTCCAATGGGTAAATGTAACCTAAGAGTGTTTCCAACCCCATCTATGTATGTTCGAAAAGAGGTGCTCTCACTCTCCAATGTGCACTCTAGCAGCACCAGTAGGAAATCCAACCACTCCCCAACGTGAGTCAATTTGTCTGTGGACTTGGCACAAACTACTCTCATGCCCTCCAACTCCTCGTTCTGCTGCATAATGGCCTCTCGTACTATCATGGCCTTCTTTCTCAACACTAGAAGGCTAGCCCGCTAATGATGAAACTATGGAGGGCGATTATCCCCTATAAACTCGGTCATTGCTCTGGACCCCTCCATCTCTTCTGGTACCTCCTCAATGACAAGTATGCCTATAAGAAACTCATCAACCGGTTGTGGGCGACCATCGTCTAAAAATTGGGTAATAGCACTGGGTACTTCATCCACTGTTAGCATCTCATCAATAGATGGCCCTCCGAGTGTATTCTCTACTCCCTCAACAAAGATGTCAAATGGAGCTCCCAAAGAGGCCTCCAACAATGGTGACTCCTGTGCCACATCGGGTATATCTATGTGCCCCTCACCATCCTGAGTGTCCTCCGACTCAACCTCCTCCTCGAGCTTATGACATCTAAAGCCCGGTCTCCACCAGTAGAAATGCCTCCTGGTCTCATCCTCTAATTGTCCTCGTCCTATCCACTCCCTTTGAGGGGGTTTGGTGTCCTTTCAGTCAAATCTCTCCATGAGCCTCTGTGTGAACTTTATGTAAGATTTGATACATACATGACCTAAAGGGATCAACCATCGATACCACCACTCCATAGCATCTCCATCCAAGTGCAAAGTGGAATGTTTAATAATGTCTACCTCCTTCATGGGGTTTAGCCAGAAATATGTCCAATTCTTGTACCCATTTTCTAAAAGAACTCCTAGTTGAACCATCAAAGTGGGTGAGGGTCATTTTTCTCTCAATGACACTCATTCTCCCTTGAGCCATGGGTTTGTCTATAGTTCAACGATCACAATGCATACATGACCAAATCTTCCATGATCTAGCTGGCTACTCCACAACTGGCCAAGATCATGCTTTGATACCACTGTAATGTTCCCAATGGAAATTTTACAATGATAACAAAGACATGCAAATACAATAACAAATTTTTTTTTAGAAACAAATATAGATGAACCAGAAATCTCTATAAACCCCAAAACTGACCAAGATTTTATTAATAATATTAGCTTGTGGTACAAGGAGTTGGAGTAAGTGCAGTTGGGTTTGCGCAAGGCAAGATACAAGCACTAGGTGATGAGTACAAGTAAGCCCAATGGATGCAATAACTAGCTCCTCCAGAAAACTACGTTGTTGCTTGACTTCACCCCCTAATTTACCCACTCTAGAGTGCCCATAAAATTATAGGAATTTGGGATTGCGATCCTTGCCCAAAACCCAAAAAAACCCAGAAAGGGTTTACATTGATTCCAACCTTCAAAAATTGACCCTTCACAACTTGACCCTCCTCCAAATACGAATTTTGTTGTTGTGACTAATCCTGCCAATATCTGCATTCCCAACTCTAGTAATCCCCCTCAAATGGCCCTCCAAATGATCTCCCAACTCCCCAGCTCTAAAATCCCCGGGATAATGTTACCCCAACAAATCTCACTCCAATGACTGTGCAATCCCTGCACTGCTATTGCTCTCCTGGCTCTGCATTGTTGTTACTCTCCCTACTGCTAGAAATCAACCTCCTTGCTGCTACTTTCTTGCTACTGTAACTCAACCCTCCTATTGCTGCAACTCGGCCCTCCTGCTGCTGCAACTTGACCCTCTTGCTGCTCCTTTCCCTGCTGTTGTAACTCAGCCTCCTTACTGTTACTTCCCTTGGTGTTGTAACTTGACTGACTATTATTCTAACTCGACTCACTGCTATTGGTATGACTTGGAACGAAGTATAAATCCCTCCTAGGCTGGCACTTAAAGTCCACTGAATCAAGTGTTGAGATCTCTGCTCAAATAGACTCGTGTGCAAAACAACACAATATTGGCTCAGCTGAACGGCTAAGGCAAATTCAATTTTTAAATAGACAAAAGACCCCTATTTCTCCCTCATTCCTTCCTTTTATAAGTGTTTGCCATACATCCCTTATGGGTCCCTCCACCAATTTGATTTGCCTCAAGGAATTCAAATTCCTTCTTCCCCAAGTGTGTAATTCATGTGGACCCCATATTCCACTACCCATTTAATTTTATTTTTCTCTAATGTTGGTGGCCTCCATTTCTCCCAAAAATTAAGTGGTGACTCCCTCAACCCACTTTTCCTAAGCTTTCATGCCAAAACATTCCCAATGTCCAAATTGCAAAAATGGGAATTCTTCTTAAAAAAATTAATTTAATTAGGGACATACAATGTAATGAGGGAGGGGGTAAGGGTCAAGATCAAGGTAATGGTGAAAGGAAGAGGTACTTAGAATGGTTAGAACTAACATTGGGTTTAGAGGACAAAAAATGGATACTAGGTCTCTCCAAGGCAATGAGTTTCATTTCTAATTTATGCAAATTCTTCTCTCTTGGATTAAAATAAAAAACATGTTTCGCCCCTCTCATTTGTTTCATTTAGTATTTAGAGCCATACCACCTCAATACCAAGTTTTTAGGGACAAGATATTTTGATCTAATATTTTCTTAAGTGGGAGCTTGTGTATAAGGAATTCTTGTCACAATGAAATATTGAGCACACACAAACACACACACACATATAAGGAATGTATAAGTTTAATGACATTAACTTCAAGCTGCAAAGCTCAAGATGGAATATATTCTTATAGATCGATATATTTATTTGTTAACACTAATGATCCTATAACTGTGAAAGAGGAAATGGAGATGCAAGATAAGGAATCCTAGAGAGTATCCATGGATGAGAAAATTACTACACTTAGAAAGAATGATACACGGGGCTTTATATGATTTCTTGAACATGGAAATCCATTGGATGTAAATGGGTAATCAAAAAGAAGATTGATTGAAATGGTAGTGCTAAAAAGAATAATGCAATGTTGGTTACAAAATGATATTTCTAAGTTTAGGGAATATATTTTGGTGAGATGCTCTATAATTGCTAAGTTAACATCCATTAGGTTCCTATAATTTGTAGTGGTTTCCTTTGATTTGGATATCTAACAAATGGATGTGAAAACTACATTCAAACATGGTTACATAAAGAAGACCCATATGACACAACTAGAGCATTGCATTGAAAAATGTAAAGATTTATTCATTTGCAAGTTAAAAAATCCTTTATATGATCTAAAATGGTCTCACATATAAATATACTACCAAAATTTTGATTCCTTTGTGTTGAGATTAGGATTTTTGATATCCAAATTACATCACTATGTGTATTAGAAATGAGACGATGATGATTTACTTATTATCCATTATGTATGTAGACAATATGTTATTCTTTGGTAATAGTAAGGATGTGATTTGTGATTTCTTTTATGGAGATCAAGAGAGATAGAGAAAATAAAAGACTTTGTTTAAGGCAAAGCAAGTATGTAAACATTTTCCCATGTCCTAGGAGTCTTAATAGGTTCATGACTAATCATGGACATGAACATTGGGATACAATGAAGAGGCCCTTTAGGTATTTACAAGGGCCATCTAAATATTCTATTTTCTATTATAAGGAATTTTCAAGGGTCTATAGTAAGTGGATGTATAGGGTTAAGTGGATTTTAATTGCATAGGAGATGTATATAGAAGGATATTTACTAGTGATTATGTGTTTCAATTGTTTGGTGGAGAAATGAGTTCGATGAGGAAGAAAAAATATATGGTCACTTTTTCCATTGCAATGACATATTATATGATGGCTACTCATGCCCGTTAAGGAGGTCATCTAACTTATGAAAATATTTTAAATAGTAGGGTTAAGTAAAACATCTATCATGATTCAATGTGATAGTAGCTATCCCAACCAAGAAGCAAACATTTGATGTAAAGACAAATCATATGGATATCCAATACCATATTTTCAAGGACATGGTAAAGGATGGAAAGGTGACAATAGAGAAATTCGACACCTTATAGAATGCTACAAATGCTTTGATCAAACTGGAAAACACATGTAAATTCAAGTGGTGATGTGAGCTTATAGGCCTTCTGGGCCCTAACAATTAACACACAATTTGATGTATTCTCCCTTCCTTGCATGGTATATGAAGAGTGTAGGATTGTTGGGGACATTGTGTCATAAACTTTGCATGGTTGATTGGAGAATAATGCATTTGTGATTAGAGTAATTGTAGTGTGAATAGAGAATAATTTCAGTGATGAATTGATAATAATGCAATTCTATAGTGAAGTAGAGCTATAATAGGGAATAGTTGCAGAGCAATAGTAAATAATAGTGGTAGGGAATAACCTATTAACGGTTTCCAATATGTACGAATGGTAAATCATGAATGGTTTATGGTTTTACAATGCCTTATATATTAAGTCATAGTGTGGAAGAAGTAACATATAATACTTTTTAGCTTATTGTTGTGCCATAGAATTTTCTCCAAAATTAGGCCACTACTATACACTCTTATAAAGAGCACATAAACTCTATATTCTAACCATTTTAGTCAATGAATAATACATTGAGTGTGGTTTAGAGTGTGGCATTTTTTCTATCCTATAATGGTTTTCCTAGAGTATATTGTGTTGTTGGTTTGTTGTTTTTTCATATGTTTGTAACGATTCTATCTTTTGTTTCTACATAGTCTATCTCATTGATTAGTATAGAAAGAGTAGTTCACACCTATTCTTCCTCTCATATAAAACCCTTTTCTCATGTGTAATCCTATTTGGTAAATGTTATATATATATATAATAAAAAATCAAATAATGCTACCCAACCTTCTCATATACACATCAATCATACATATACCAACCCCATCCTAGATCCACATATCATTCACATGATTCTTCCTGTCACACTTAAAAAACAATTAGTAGAATCATATAGCATAATAAATTTCACTATGTAACCACATGTTCATTTTTTATAAAAAAACATATGTCCACATCAATCATGATCAATTAGACCAAAGAATTAGATCCAATAATCCATAAATGCATGTTTAAACCATCTAGGTCATTTTTGTAGCTATAATACCCTTAAATAATAACATCATATTTGTCAAATTAAGTTAAAACAAAATAAGAATCTATGCAACTTATAGACACGAATCATGTAGTAAAACTATCCTTAATTGTTGCTAGAGATACCCTTTCTTAGCTGGCACAAGATAAAAAAGAAGGTACCATTGAGTGGTATTTAGAAGGAAAACCTAATTTATTTCCCAAAGCTATAAGAAAATAAGGGCAAACTCACTTCAAAAATTCTTAATGCTACTATTCCATCTTCACTCAGATTGTGGTGGAAATAGGAAGATTTCACGAAGGATTGTAGGAAGAAAATGAGACGACATTAAGAAATTCAGTTGAATTTGGAGGAGATGAATGCGATGGCTGGTTGGTTGCAGATTTGCCTAATTCCAACTCACAAGATGCCACTTACTCTTAGTACAATACTGGAGCCCTTGACATTGGCATTTTCGACCCCTTTAGCAATCACATTAACTATTCCTCGGAATCCTGCTCATCTGACGATGATTTACAAATATCTGTTGCGCATTCATTCTCCAACTGAGCGACCTTTATATGTTGGCAGTAGTGAGCCAAATTATCTGTTGCACATTCATTCTCCAACTGAGCGACCTTTATATGTTGGCAGTAGTGAGCCAAATTCAGATGGGAGCGCATTGAGAACAACTAGCCCAATGCGTAATGTTAAACCAAAGCCCAACAACCTTCACTCCACTCCATGGTCGTCTACCTTCAGTCTGCAATGCAAGCCATGACAGTCTATCTTAAGGGTTCGCTGGTTCTTGAAAAATATATGCAAGCCATGGCCGTTTACCTTCACTTTGCAATGCAAGCCATAGCCATCTACCTTTAAGGTTTTTTGGTTCTTGAAAAAGATGAAGTTTAGACTGCTATTGTTTTAGTTATAACTAATTTTTTTATTAACGGTAGCAAGCATTTTAATCATCTAACATCAAATCAAACAGATCATAGTTTGACAGGTAAGATGAGAGATGAGTGGATTTCAGAGAGAAAAGTTGTGAGACAATGGCAATGGAAAAAGTCTTCTAGCAAAAGTGTAAGGTTCTAAATTTTAGAACCCTAATTTTGGCCTGTGAAATAGATACCCTCCATCCTAAAAACTCACAAATCTAAGTTTCTACATTTTTGAATTTTTGGAGTGAATGGGAGAAAAGCATATTCAAATATCTGAATTTTATATGTTCGTAGTTCATGGGATTTTTATATATCATTTCGTTGTAATCAGTCAGATCCATGCAACTTAGATATAGATAGGCTTAACAAGATTTCCATGTTGACATGGGTGCTTATTTATGTTTGGGTCAGTTCTTCTTGGTTCAGGATTTTCAATATCTAAATTTATGGTTAGATAGCCCTCCATGGCAATATGCATAGGTCAACTGTAGATGAACATTATTGCACCTCGAATTCTTAGTGTTCATCATAAATTGTGAAGCAAACCTTTGTGCCATTCGTTCCATTGATTTGGGAAAATCCTATGCCCACTGAAATGTTTCATTTAAGGCTTTCCTGCCTTACATTGCAATTTTTCAGAAGCATGACTTCTTCCTAGATACACTTCATAATAAAATAATAATAACGAGAATTTGAATTCTAGGAAAGAAAATTGTGGGATTCTTCTCTTACTCATTAAAATATATTATATTATATAATATAATATATAAAATAAACCATAAGATAACTATAACAAATTAATGAAACCTAACTACTGAACCATAAGATATATATAAATTAATTTGTTGTTAAAACTAACTCAATTAAAAATGCACTAAAATCATTAAACCAATCATTTGAGTACTTTCAACATCAAATTGCTATATTGGATGAAGGAGATATGGTACTGTCAAAGCTTGAGATAAGATTGCGACAAAGTGTACTCAAGTTATGTATACTAAGGGTTTCTGCAAACATTATTACACTTATCCTTTATATATCACTCATACATATATGACTAAAAGAATAACATTCCTTAAACATTCAATAGTGAAAAATATAAGGATTGCTATTGAAAACACATACATATATCCAATGATAGCAAGAGTAATCAAATGACAATTCACATAAAAGAATGAAACAAGATCATAGATAATAGTACCATATGTGTTGTGAATCATTCTCGATATCAATCGCATTCAAATTCCTTTTTCCAACTTAGAAATACTTCCGCATCAAGGCAATAGTGCACATACCATCAAAGCTTTCTTTGTTAGAATTTGGAATACTGGCCCAGTCTTTATAAAAAATATACCAGAAGCACAATAGTGCAACTTCCAGGTTTGAGTTTTATACAAAAACTGAGGACCCTTTCTAAATGCATGAAAAGGTCTATAAATACTAATTAAACTAACTAACTACAAAAATAAAATGCTATTAATTGGTACAACTAAATCTTGAGTATCTTCTCTACAACAGGTTTGTTGGTAGTCGGCAGCACGATTCATTGTTTCGGCTGTTCTCCTTTTGATTTGAGTTGGCAGATTGCAAGCATCGGTTCCAATTCTGGGGGACGACTGAGACGAGAATGGAGTTGAGCTGAGTATGTGGCATCATGGATTTCGGGAATGATACAACCGATCACATCAGTTAAACATTTGAGGGCGGCCATTTGACTGTATGGTTTTATTAAGAAAAACCAATAGGTATCCCAAGTTAAACTTTGGATGCCAACGATTAATCTTTTATTCTTCTCCAACTCTTGATTGCATGCTTGCTCCAATGTCTTGGCTGACAGCAATTTACCTGGGGTGCATTGTGAAATCATGTTAGACAGATAAAGAGTTTTATTGATTAGCTCAATTAAATTACTTGTAGATAATCTACATTTGGAAACCTCTCTCTCTGCTTTCATCAGCTGTGACTGCTATACTAAGAAAATGATCTCCTTGTTTGATTCTAGGATTTTGGGTAGATTTGCTGCCTGCCCCTCATTGGTGTCTTGCCAAGCAAAAAAATTTGTCAAAGTCTCATCGGCCTGTTCCAAATCCTGCCTAGCATCGACTGATTTGTCAACTATTGATGTCGTTATATCACATAGGGGCTCAACCAGAGAAATGTTATGACATAACAGTCTTAACTGTGTAACCAATGCCTTGTTAATTTGTAGCGCTTCAGACCTGAAATCGGCAGGTTGTGGAAGACTCTTGAACTTCTCTACTTGAAGTGACAACTGAGCGATTTGCTCATCTTTTGTTTTCATCATCAGTTCATTCATCGTCTTTAACCTGGCCAATGCTTTGGATAATTCTTTCTGCGTTTGTATTGTGCTTGAATCTATTCTCTGTTTCTCTTCAAGCAATTGCTTATTCAATTGATTGTTTAATTACTGATGTGTTGATAGTTGTTGTTCCAACTGTTCAATTTTTTTTTGTCCTTCAGACACCTGTGATTGCAACAAAACAATTGCTTGGTCCTTTTCTTTAAGTAGATTACTTACTTCTGATGCCTTGTCCATAGTGGCTGCCGAATAAGCTCTAGCATACTGAGAAAGCTTTGTTAGGTCATCGGAAGGGTTAAACTCTTATTTCCACACTACATTAGCTGTCTCTGTTTGTCCTGGAAACAGGGAAGATTGATCAAGCCTTCTCCTTTTCCTCTGTCTTTTCACTACAGCCCTGTGTTTGGGACTGTAAAAGACATCTAATGGAGGTATGTCCTCCACCTGCAAAATAATTTGATCGGAGGGATCTTTTGGAATCATTTCTAAATCCGTGCTAGGGGGTAGGCCACTGGTCCCTTCATTCGAAATTGTTGTTGACATTGTATCTTGTCCATCTATTAATTTGGGTGTATTGGCACCTTTTGGACCTTACATATTGCTTAAAATGGAGTCAAATTGCTGCCATTCTTGGAGTAGTTTAGGATCAATCTGAGTATCCACATTGATATTTTCGCTACCCTTATCTTGTTCTTTTTTCTGCTCTTTCTCCTACTCTTTCTCCCGTTTTTTCTCCTGTTCTTGTTCTTTTCCTCTTTCAAGAATTTTTCCTACAGCAGGAGGTTTGTCAATGATTTGCTGTTCAGGCTCGCTTGATTGTGTTGTCGGGGTAGTAGCTAATAAGTCCAGAGGTAGAGTTTGCAACCTTTGTTCTTTGAGCTTATTTAATTCTACTAGCCTTTCATCGTTATATCTCATTTTGGCCAGGGTTTGTACCTGGAATAATGACTCTGCTGAAGAAAACAAGTCATCAAAATCATCTTTCTCATGATCAAACCTTGTAAGTTTGGCTTGTTTAAGCACGGTATAGGCAACTTTCCTTGGATCAAATTGCCTATTAGGAATGGTTGCAAGATTAAGCATGTTTATTTTCTCTGCTTCCTTCTCCACATGCTTGTATTCATGCAAAGTATAAACACCGCATCTTAGAGGCAAAGTAGACCAAGCCTGCTTTTTTGAAATCCTAAGAGTCTTGGATGTTGTTGCGGTTGTAATTTGATAGGCCAATTCTCGAGCTAACAACTTGTCAGGTGTATATAAAGGAAGGGCATGAGGTCTTGCAAGGCTACCAAAAACCCTTATGTATGTGAACTTATCTTCCCCAAACCAATTTCCTACAGTGGTTAGGTCAATCTCTGCTTCCGAAGAAATCTTTGGGGCAGGCTTATCAAAAATGGCACGGTAAATAGGCAACATAAAACCATTACAAATTTGGTACAAGTGGTCCTTATAGTGTGCTTTCCATAGCTTTTGGTGATAAATGTGAATTGGCATGGGGTCTTGTGAAGTCCATCTCCACCCCAGTACAAGAAATTCTGAATTGAAACAGAGTATCTAAAATATAAGCATTGAAATAAAACGGAGGAATAGACCTATCGGTCACGCGAGTTTCATTTATAAACTCAAGAATTGCAGTGGCTAATTTATTTGACAATATATTTCCCCAATCCATTACTTCAGTGTTAACTGCCACTTCCATTAAAGGAACCATTTCAATAGTGAATTTTGCAGAATCATGTAATCCCCAAATTCTACACATCATTGCCCCATCATAACAGTAAGGAGAACATAATGAATCTACAGAGTACTTACCTGAAGATTCATGTTTGTGCCCCGTGGGGTTCTGTCTCCACTCCCGAATTGGGGCTGATTCAGTCTCATTCTCACTTGCGAACTTCTCAAGAAATGCTTTATTGTATTTCTTTTGAGGTTCAGGCAAGTGATACATTTTCCTTAAATCATCAGGTTGAAATGCGCCGAAGACCCTTCCGTCAACTGTGCAAAATGTTTTGTTTAAAACAAGGATTTCCTCTACTGCCCATCACACTACATTAATGTATGGAAGAATTTTTTCACGAGCTGCTATTCGGTGTAGATATGAGTCAGCTAAATCTTTTAGGGAAGCCTATGATTTTCTAGTTGAATCTGCAGTAGCTTGTACTGATACTATTTCAGGCTCCTCTTCTTCAATTAGATTATATATGCTTTGCCAACTTGTGTTTCCAAGGCCAAGACACATAGTGTCTGAAATCAATCCATTTTTGCTTGGTCCTGGATCAGTGGTGGATTGCACTATTACTGCGGGAGCCGCTGCTGCAGCGGATCTCTTGGATTTTTTTCCCATTTGGCTTGAACTTGTTGTTTCGGCGTAGCTCTGTGCAAGGAATAAAATGGACGTAATACAGAGAATAGGTGGTGTGAGCCAATATGAAAGAATTATATCAATTAGCGAGTAATGAAAGATTAAAATAATACTGCCGCAGATACAATCTCAGTGGAGATCTCAGCATAACTGCTTCATTAATTGGCCGCTTAACCTATCAATCATTTTAATTACCCATCATATCGTTTATATGCCGAATGATTCATTCAAGCGTGGCTTGAGTTTTTTGGCAGATAATCACAAGTAAATCGCTATCGAGAACGGGAAGGCTTTTAGTAATAATCCAAAATAATGCACGCAAGCCTTTTAAATCTATTTTGAAACTCGTTCCTTGCTTTATTGGATCGCAATCAGGGATGAGCTCGGGTCGTAATACTTATCTTATTGCAAAATCGCCAATCCTCGATGGCGATACACCTTATCGGATCGGGAGATTTTAAAGGTGTCTTAACATGCGCTGCGTTACATCCCCCAATTGCTGATAGTGATATCACATCAGAGAAATAGTGGGAGGGCCTTTTGTTATATTTGCTGCTCGACTTTCTCGATAATTGATAGTTATTCACTTTTCGGATCGGGGTAAATCAATGGGTCTTTGCATTATGTTTTCCTTGTTGTTGCGATATGCGATCTTGCGATCACTTTATCACAATAATAAAGAATTTTATATTTATTCATAAGACCGATTTCATATTTGTTCAAAAGATTTATAATATATCGTTTCCTTTGGACCTTTTGATGAAGAATTTTGTAATGATGAGTTGATACCAATTTTATTCACACATCTATGTTTAAAAGGGACCCATTTCATATTATAAATAGAAAGAAAAATTTTATGAAATGGGGGGTTGTTGTACAACACAACACATCCCAAGATGCAAGAACATGTTGCTAGGTTCATAAGACGATGCATGCTTTGTTGTATGAGTAACCCTAGTAACAAGAAACAAGATATATATCATCCCTTACATATACCCATTCATCATTGGGAAAGCATTTCCATGGAATTTGTGGGAGGCTTACCAAAAACCAAGAAGGGACATGACTACCTATTTGTGGTAGCTGATAGGTTACCAAGATGTGTGTTCTAATGCTTTGTAAAATAACCATTAGTGGGTAATAAGCAACAAAATTTTTCTTTGGACAGGTCTGGGTGCACTTTGGGATACTGAGGAGCATCGTTTTAGAGAGGGTCACAAGTTTTCTTAATGCATTTTGGACTACATTGTGGGAGAAGATGAACATGAAGTTAAAGTGGTCTACAACATTCCATTCACAGAAAAATGGGAAGAGAAAATTAGTCAATCAAACTTTGGTACAACTTTTGAGGGTTTATAATCAGAAACATCCAAAGACCTATGATGAAATTATAGTATATATACAACATTATTTTAATAAAGTAGGCCACAATTCTACTAGGCAGTCCCCAATTGAAACTTGTTTTGGATATTTGCCACCTTCACCTTTGGATATTGCATATGGGTATCAAGGAGGAGTAAGGAGTATCTTATAAGGGATGCCTTGAGGGCTGAAAAAATGTTGAGAAGATTATGAATATCGATACACAAGTATATGAGACATTGTAAAAGTCATAGGAAAAATATAAGGCCAAGCATGATCAACATAGAATAGAGAAGTAGTTCAAGGTGGGACATAGAGTATGGTTACAATTGAACCAGGAGAGGTTACAAGGTCTTGGTAAGAAAATTAAGGCTCAGTGGTATGGTCCCTTTGAGATATTGGAAAAGGTGGAGATAACACATATAGAGTTAGTCTACCCCCATACATGAGAAATTACTCAGCTGTGAATGTAGAGAATCTAAAACTCTATGAGCCTTCCATGCTAGATTAAGAAGAGGAATAGGTCCTAACTTCTATAGAGGATTTTGTACTATATTCTAAGGCAAAGTTGATAGAGGATATAGTTTTGTAGAAGAGGTCTAGAACTACAATACATGGGCAGCATGACCTTTTTCATATTGGGTTGAAAGGACCACTCCTAGGCAAAACTAAATGATACACTCGAGAGAAGGTGGAGGAAAAATTTGCTGACCTCATTTAGTATAAGATTTTGAGAACCAAAATCCTCCCAAAATACGGAGGTGTTATCCAAATTGGATATTTAAATTGTTTTTCATCAATCTCAATGCTTTTAGAGTGGAAAAAGTGGAGGAATCAACTCACAGGATTTTACTGATAGGATTTAGTTTGGCAAATTGGGGTCTAAAACCTTCTAAGAGAATTTTGAGGAATCAAATGGATTTTTTTGGGTAATTTTTTTATGTTTTAATGCAACATATTTTTTCTATTCAAAATATAGATACCTTTCCAATGATTCAATAATCACCTTAATCAGAGTTAGTATGCAAAATTTATGCCACTCGAAAGTTGACCATCTTGTTTTGGGCACCATAATTTGAGAGGATATCATGTTAACCCCCATTATTCATGGAAAATGGTGTTATCCACATTATCATGAAGAACAATACCTTATAAGAGTCCATATTGTAACTCTAGTTAAGAGTCCAAGGAGTCAAATATAACTACTAGTATGCTATTAGGTTGTATTATAACCAAGCCACTAAGAGGAAAAGGGGTTCCAATTCTTTTTTGAGGGAATTTTGTTCCATAGATGAGAAGAGTAGCTGAGGGGGATGAGAAGACATTAAACATAGATGATTTTTTAACTGTAGTACCCCACGATCTAGAGACCTTACTTTGTACTTGCAGTGATTTTCTATTTAGAGAAAGAGAGAAGAGCAACCTCACCTCCCAGCTGGGTTTTATCCTAAAAGGGTTTCGTAGGATATATCTTTTGTCAATTATGGTTTGTGAGTTTTTATTTTGTTGTTCTTTATGTTCTACAAAACTATAATTTTCATGCATATGCAATAAACAATAACTTACACATCCAAAAATAAAAAAAGAACTAAACCCTCATAGTCTAGATTTTGGATTTTTAATTATCATTTATTAGATCTATTGTGACAAATTGTCCAATGGAATATCCATGACAATTTATAGATCAATTGGGTTCATTGAACATGAACCTATATTAATACTACCACTTCTTATATGGGTTCCTATAATATGAGAAGCAACTAGTTTGGAGTCAAGCTTACTATTGCATGTACCACAATTGAAGTATATGCCACTTGTGTACTATTAGTTTGTTAATATCATTTTTATTTGCTCACATGCCTTGTTATTTCCTTTGCTCTTGGTTGTGAGGCCTAGTATATGCAAACAACCCATGACAACTATTAGAAATTTGTAAAAAGGATACTCTAGTATATCGAGGGTAAATTTCACTTTAGGATATATTATAGTTTAAGGGGGGATTCCTTTATTGGTAGATTTCATTGATTTTGATTAGGTTGGTGACCTTGATGACCGAATGTTTACCACAAGTTATGTTTTCAATTTTGGTTCTAGACCTGTCTCTTGGTCTTGTAAGAAGCAACATATTATTTCTTCTTATTTCGTAGAAGTATAGTATCAAGCAATAGTGAACACAAAACAAGTAACCATGTGGCTTTGACAAATCATGCTTTTAGAGTTTGGATTATAATAATAACATATGACAACACTTTTCTTTGAAAATCATAGTGCCATCAAGCATCAACACAACATACACATTGAGCTACATATGCACTTCATTAGAAATATTATTCAAGACCATATTCTCTAAGTGTTCTTTTTTACTACAGATCATCAAACTGAGATTTTCACAAAGTATCTTACAAAAGTGAAGTTTTCTAAACCTTGATTTATGTTAGAAGTTTAAGTAGTTATCATTAAATGGGGATAAGTTGTAATGCCTCCTTCATTCTCCTATTGTGTCACCTTTGTAAATCCTTGAATCCTATCCCATGTTGTTTGTAAGCAGGGATGCTAGAATATTTAGATACTTAGGAGTCAATTAAGGTAAAATTAGACTAATATATCATTAGGTAAAATATGTTTCTTTATTGTGTGTTAGCATGCATTTGTAGTTATTTATTTTGAAGGTCACAATATGATCTCGACATAAATTGATTTGATAGTTCATCTTCTGCTTGATATTACTAACAATATTGATCCATGGCTTATCACCAAATTAGTTCATGATCTCCATATAAAAATCATGGTGAGTCATTGGCTAAAAATAGATTGTGATAAACTTTAATGTATTTTTTTCATTTTTTATTAATATAATTATTCAAGTGGTTGTGTTGGCTATGGTCATGAATTGTTTCCCTCTTCGAGGGTTTTACCATGTAATACATTATTGTGTTGATGTTTAATATGTTTGTGTGAGTAGTTTCATTAGGTGCTTACACTATGTGGAAGTACCTTGTTTTATTATATGTAGATTTTTCTATGACTCTTTGTCTTCCACCTACTTGATTCTTATCTTTATTATTATATTTCACAATTTTTTATCTTCATCTTGAATAAGGTAGTGAGGATATATTTCAATAAAAATATCTAAAATTACAATTATCCTATATTCACTTTGTGCTTGCAATTATATCCACTAGTGATTATAGGCTTTTTCTTCTACTATGTTATTTATCTTATATTTGATATTTTGTGTTTTCATGTGTATAATTGTGATTTTTTGCTTCTCATGGTTTGTTGGGTCAGATGAGAGGGTATGCCATGTTTCCTTCCCAAATATTTGAAAAATATCCCTCATTAGGGGGAATGTTATAATCCCACATGATTGGAGGTATCTAAATAAAGAAGCTTATTGGGCTTTTGAGGCTCAACATGCATGAGAGTACTCCCCACCTTAGCCTTCTTCTATTCTTGTACTTTATTACCTATGCATGAAGTTCTACACATCACTTATATCGACAATGAAACACATTAATGAGGTTAGTAAGAAAAACCAAATAGGGTATTTAAAATCATAGGTAAGAAGGTTTTTGATTGGAGATCTATGATATGGCCTACATTGATGACACCAATCAAAACTTTGAGCATGGATACACCCTAATTGTAATTGCATTTCTTTTAAATAGTAAACAGGTTCAAAGCTTAATATTTGTTGAGCTATCACCCAAAGATTATATAAACCATTTAAACTAAAATGTGAATGGGTTTACCTAGAGGATGATAGAATTTGATCTACACAACAATGAAGTCATGAAATGTTGTCATTCAAATACGAGGCAAAGATATTGGAGAATATACAAAAGATTTGTTTATTCATAAAAAGGCTATGATCTCATTAAGTCTGAAATAATTTCAAAAGATAACATAGATTGCTTATTAAATTTGAATTTTTGAATTTGGAGTGGTCCCAATACACGATTCAAAACGTTCAAAGACATGTCATTTGAAGATTGAAATCACCCAATGAAATATTTATAATCTTTAAAAGATTCTCAATATGAAAAATTGGAAGTGACCTGATGAACTATCAAGCCATTTTGAAAGATATCACATTAAAATGTTTGGAAATATCCCAATGAACTATTAAGTACTTTTGAAAAAACAAAAGTGCATCTTTGAATAATACCTTATGCCAATTGTGCACTTCTAAAGATGATGATTGAAATTTCTCTAATCAACTATCAAGGAATTCCAAAAGATGCTAAAGTGGCAACTTTGAAAATGGCATGATGAATCATTCCGCCTTTTCAAAACACGTGGCACTCAAAATGTTAGGAATTCACTCAATGGACAATTGGGAATCTCGAAAAAATGTAATCAAAAGTCTCTCGACAAAATATTAATGGATTTCAATCATGTATAAAAGATTCTTGGGAAGTTCCTTGATGAATTGTCTAACAACTTTGAAAGGTGTAATTTGAGGACACATCAATGAAATATTAGGACCTTTGAAAGTTGGATGCATGAAGCTTCGAAAGTCCCTCAATGAACCATCCAAAGCATTTCAAAGATACAAAGATGCTTCTTTGAATGTTCCAAAATGAATTGTAGTGGGAACTTCAAAGATGTTGACATTTGAAAACTTAGATTTGCTTGATGAACTATTGGATGAGTCAAAAAATGTTTATAGAAAACTTCCTTAATAGTTTGATAAACCATGAGGAATTCTAAATGATCCTTCATTCAAAGTTCAAACTCACTTAATGGTTCGCATTCTAAAAGATGCCGCATTAAAAAATTTAAACTTGCTTGTTGAACCATATTTGAAAATATTTTAAAAGATGTGATCAATAAATAAAAATGATACCTAAGCAAATGAACTCAAAATCTTTTGAGGGATATAACCCTTTAAAATATAATAAGTTGTCATATATATATATATATATATATATATATATATATATATATATGCTAAACAAAAAAACTATGTAACATAAAACAATAAGACATAAAATTGAAGAAAAAATGAGTCTCACCCAATTTGGGGACTCAGGACTAGTTGAGGCCTCAACGTAGGGTAGACACAAAATTGTATATCAGTATGGTAGTTTCGTAGAATCCTACTTCAACCATTTCATACAATGATAATGATTGTGTGAGGGCATTTATGGAGAAGAGAAATATCAGGACGTATGCATTCTTAGGGGACATGAACCATCTTATTAAAGTTCTAAGTTTAAATGCTTTTCCTTATATGGAATTTTGGTTCTAATTTGATGTTTTTCTTTTTTTAGTATTTGCATGCATAGTTAGAGGGTGCAATTCCCTAGTTAGACTAGGTGTTGTGCCTATGCATGTGGACTCACATCATAAGTAATCAATTAAAGTCACAAATATCTAGGAGGATGCATGCTTGTATGCCACATATAGTCTCCAATAATGGAACACTTTATTGTGGTCATCTATCCATGCAAGGAAGGCAGGCTAGGTTTAGGGATTGATATTCATAGTTAAGTTGTTGTTAAGAAAACCCAATTTATTTCCCAAAGCTATAAGAAAATAAGGGCAAACTCACTTCAAAAAGAATACTAGCACTTTTATTAACAATATATGGTCACGTTTTCCATTGCAATGACATATTATATGATGGCTACTCATGCCCATTAAGGAGGTCATATAACTTATGAAAATATTTTAAATAGTAGGGCTAAGTAAAACATCTATCATGATTCAATGTGATAGTAGCTATCCCAACCAAGAAGAAAACATTTGATGTAAAGATAAATCATATGGATATCCAATACCATATTTTCAAGGACATGGTAGAGGATGGAAAGGTGACAATAGAGAAATTCGACACCTTATAGAATGCTACAAATGCTTTGATGAAACTGGAAAACACATGCAAATTCAAGTGGTGATGTTAGCTTATAGGCCTTCTAGGCCCTAACAATTAACACACAATTTGATGTATTCTCCCTTCCTTGCATGGTATATGAATAGTTGCAATATTAAGAGTTGCAATATGAAGAGTCATAAACTTTGCAATGTTGATTGGAGAATAATGCATTTGTGAGTAGAGTAATTGTAGGTTGAATAGAGAATAATTTCAGTGATGAATTGATAATAATGCAATTCTATAGTGAAGTAGAGCTATAATAGGGAATAATTGCAGAGAAATGGTAAATAGTAGTGGTAGGGAATAACCTATTAACGGTTTTACAATATGTAGGAATGGTAAATCATGAATGGTTTATGGTTTTACAATGCCTTATATATTAATTCATAGTGTGGAAGAAGTAACATATAATACTTTTTAGCTCATTGTTGTGCCATAGAATTTTCTCCAAAATTAGGCCACTACTATACACTCTTATAAAGAGCACATAAACTCTATATTCTAACCATTTTAGTCAATGAATAATACATTGAGTGTGGTTTAGGGTGTGGGATTTTTTCTATCCTATAATGGTTTTCCTAGAGTATATTGTGTTGTTGGTTTGTTGTTTTTTCATATGTTTGTAACGATTCTATATTTTGTTTCTACATAGTCATATCTCATTGATTAGTATAGAAAGAGTAGTTCACACCTATTCTTCCTCTCATATAAAACCCTTTTCTCAAATGATCAGTAAGCAATGTCGTATACACATCAATCATACATATACCAACCCCATCCTATATCCACATATCATTCACATGATTCTTCCTGTCACACTTAACAAATAATTAGTAGAATCATATAGCATAATAAATTTCACTATGTAACCACATGTTCATTTTTTATAAAAAACATATGTCCACATCAATCATGATCAATTAGACCAAAGAATTAGATCAAATAATGCATAAATGCATGCTTAAACCATCTAGGTCATTTTTGTAACTATAATACCCTTAAATAATAACATCATATTTGTCAAATTAAGTTAAAACAAAATAAGAATCTATGCAACTTATAGACACGAATCATGTAGTAAAACTATCCTTAGTTGTTGCTAGAGATACCCTTTCTTAGCTGGCACAAGATAAAAAAGAAGGTACCATTGAGTGGTATTTAGAAGGAAAAATATAGCATGATGAAGGCTTAATTACACATAAGGGATTTTCTAACAAAATTACATTGAAGCAACCTTGTACCCACTTGGAACATGTTGTGACCCTCACACTTGTTGACAAGTTATCTACTAACCCTGAATATTGTTGCGAGATGTGGTGGATCTAAGAAGACAAATATGCCATTAACACATTCCTTACTTTAGATACTCAAGAACATATTAGCTATCTTGAGAACCAATAAAATAAAAATGCAAAATCATACAAAATCAATAATGAGGATATAAGTGAAAAAACATTACAAAATGCTTATATTTTGGCTTGGTACAACCCTACTATTCCTTTTAATTCTCATGGCTCCAATCAATCTAGTGTTTTATTTTACCGAGTATGAATTTGGTTTGGATGAAAAGGAACATGGTTGGAGAGGTTCCCAATCCATTACTTGACATTGATAATGATTTGAAAATTACCAAAATAAAAATTGATAACCTAATCAAGAAATACAATTCTACTCTACTGCTCTGTGAAAATTAATTCACAATTTAGAACAAAATTCACAAAAGTGCATCAATCACATACACAATTACACATATTTATCTAGAGGAAACCAATTGGTAAAAACCCCTTAATTCTTCTCTCATTAATTAGATGAATAGAGAATGTATTACAATTTCTAGCCCACTCTGAGCTCAACATGCAAGTGAATAACCTATCTCTCTTCTCAATGAGAAGCTTTGACCCAAACTTAGTCAATTTCTTCCTTTGTTTGAGCCCCTATTTCCTTGCAAAAATATTGAGGAATTAGGCCCCTATTTTGTAGGAATTTTCCTCCAATTGATTGCACAATTCCCAAGGTTGATTCTCTAACAGCAAACACTTGTACACACAAGACTAATCTACACTTGACGTTACACTACCTTGGAATCTCCACGATAGCTGGGGAATTTTAATTCTCTATATGCACTAGCTATTTTTGGTTGATTGATCAGTTAACTATTGGATGATCATTGAGTTAGACTATTTTCCCACTACACAACTGACCTCCAACTAATTCTATTGATAGTTAAAACTAGTTTAATTGAATACAACTAGAAATACCTATATTGAATTACTAAAAATTAGCTATCACACATGCTTACCTAAATTCCAAGCCCTCTAACTTGAGTTTACTGAGCTAATTTAGTGATAAGATCCATGCCACCTCAATTTACTACCTCCAAGTTGTTTACTGGTGTGGAAATTCATTTTTTCTCAATTTGACCAAGGCAAAGTCAAATTGATACTTTCTTCCTACACTTCTCAACAATGATGTTATAGTTGAAAGGGATACCAACAAGTAGAAAAAAAATTCCCATTAGGATGAGGTTGAGGAAGCTAAGCATGAGCTGGAGAAACTATTAGTGTGAGTTAAGTGGATGATATTATAGAGGATGAGGGAATATATTTTGGTGAGATATTCTCCAACTTTGCTAAATTAACAAACAAAACAATGTTGGTTAGAAAAATATATTCCTAAGTTGAGGGAATATATTTTGGTGAGATATTCTCCACCTTTGCTAAATTAACATCTATTATTCACATCTTTTTATCTAAGCTCCAAACCAAAGGAAACTACTATAGATGATAGGAAACTACTCTAATCATCTATAGTAGTTTCTATAGTTTCCTTTGATTTGGATATTCGATAAAAGGGATGTGAAAACTACATTCCTACATGGCTACTTGGAGGATACCTATATGGCACAACTAGAGCACTGTGTTGATAAAGTTAAAGAACTATTTGTTTGCAATTTAAAATTCCTTTATATGATCTAAAACTATCTCCCAAAAAACATAATCCTAGAATGTGGTACCAAATTTTTTATTCCTTTGTGTCATGATTAGGATTTTTGATATCCAAATTAGATCACTATGTGTATTACAAATGAGACAATGATAATTTCCTTATTAGCACTCCATATGTAAATGATATTTTATTACTTAGTAATAGTAAGGATGTGTTATGTGATTTATTTTATAAAGGTAAAGATAGATAGAGAAAATAAGTACTTTGGTTAAGGTGGAGCAAATATGTAAACTTTATTTGACATTGTTTTCATATGGTAGGTTATAGACCATTGAATGTTCTAAGTTTCATGGGAACTAAATTTTCAATTGAGCAATGCCCTAAAATGCCTAAAAATATGGGAAATATAGTTTCTCTTCCTTATGTTAGTGCAATTGCTAATTAAATATGTGCTATGGTTTGTACTACCAAACATTTCCCATGTAATGAGAGTCTTGAGTAGGTTCATAACTAATCATACACTTGAGTAGTTTCTCTTCCTTATGTTAGTGCAGTTGCTAATTAGATATATGCTATGGTTTGTACTACCAAACATTTCACATGTAATGAGAGTCTTGTGTAGATTCATAACTAATCAAATTAATCCTACCAAATATATATTATAATATATAAAATCTAAGAAATAAAATAATATATATATATATATATATATATATATATATATTATATATATATATATTATAAAATCTCCCGATTAATTATTTTAAATGAAATTAACTTATTTTCCATTATACTATGAAAATAACATTAATATTTTTATTTTATTTTTATTTTTTGAAATAATTAAATATAACTTATTTATTTTCATTTATTTCATTTAAAAAAAATTATATTTTTTTTTAAATTTTGAGTTTTAAAATTACAGATTCCAATTTTATTAAGAATAACATATATAAACTCTAAACTTATTAAAGATAAAACTCTATTTTGAGGTTTTATAAGTTTCAATATATTAATTTATTAAGGAATATCTGTATAAAATTTAAGTGAATTTTTATAAGTTTTTATACACCTAATTTAGTATATGATGATTCCATATTATATATATATATAATTTTTCAATTAATTATTTTAACTAAATTAATATATTATTAAAAATATTTCATTTATATTATAAATATTGTTATTTTATTTATTTTATTATTTAAATTTAATTAAAAAGTATTATTTTATTTTCTTGTTATCTAAATTAATTAAAATATTGTTATATTATTGTTGATTTAGTTAAAATGTAATTAATTTTATTTTTGTCATCAAAATATTATTATATTACACTCTTACTATTATGGAAATAAAAATTGAAAAGAAAAATAAAATAATTGTTGTTCACCTTCTGTAACACAATATCTTTTCCTCTGCAACTACTGGAATTACTTCGTTTATCGAGGCTCCAGATCTACGTGTGAAAGGATTCAGTACCAATTAAGTTCCACTCAGTTTCCCATTCCAGCGCGATCTCGATCTCGTAGAGTAGAGAAAAAAATGCAAAGGATCCAGACCAGAGCCATTGTAGCAGAAAGTTTGGGTTAGGCAAGGCATGGGTCAGTTTGTGCTCTTATTGAAAGTGAATTTGAAGTTTTGGAGGTTGCAGGGGCAGAATGGAACATCCCAAACTACGTAGGGTTGTTTCCTGTTGTGACTTCCACATTTGTATTTCAATACAATCTTTCCATTACAAGATGGATTTGAAGTTCCAGGCTCTGTCATTGATGGAGGGGGAGGCTGCTGCCAAGGTCCAGAAGAACTTTCTCCTCTCTCTTGATAAGGAAATGTTAATTGTTGTTGTGGCATACCAGATAGTTGTTGCTGGTCTGCATTATGATATGGAGGCCAAATCATTTGATTATTAGGGGGTTGTTGAAAGTGAGGGAATGGTGGTTGTTGCTGAGGAGGTCCATACTGTTGAGCATCTGGAGATAGATTCCAAATATCAGTGGCACTTGGTCCATACTGTTGAGCATCTGGAAATGGATTCCAACCACCCGTGGCACTTGGTACATACTGTTGAGCATCTGGAGATAGATTCGAACTAGCCGTGGCACTTGGTCCATACTGTTGAGCATCTGGAGATGGATTCCAACCACCCGTGGCACTTGGTACATACTGTTGAGCATCTGGAGATGGATTCCAACCACCCGTGGCACTTGGTACATACTGTTGAGCATCTGGAGATGGATTCCAACCAGCCATTGCACTTGGTGCTTGTGGATTGGGAGGTCGAAATTGTGATGGTTGTTGTTGTTGGTGAAATTGTGGATCGCGCATATTATAATAGTTAGACTGTACATAGGGTTGCTGTGTTTGAAAAGTGGTATTGTTGGGTGGTTGCTGTGATTGACAAGTGGTATTGCTGGGTGGTTGCTGTGATTGAAAACTGGTATTGTTGGGTGGTTGCTGTGATTGAAAACTGGTATTGTTGGGTACTTGTGCGTACATGAAATCATGAGGTCCAATTATGGGTTGATCTTGGGTTGGATTAAAGTATCCCTGGGCATAGAAATTGTACATGTATTGATTAGTGATTGAGTCATTCCAGTCCTGTGTTTGACCTTGACCTTGACCTTGACTTTGATAGTATAGATTCTGTGTTTGACCTTGACCTTGACTTTCATAATTTAAATTCTGTGTTTGACCTTGACTTTCATTGTAAAAGTCAGTCGGGCCCTCAGACCCTAACGGCGGCCTCAAAATATTCTCTGGCTGCTCCTCATACCCTAACTCCCTCTGCAGGAAATCAGTCCAACTCCCCGTTGGGAGATCGAACTCGTTCTCATCATAATTGGTTTCGTTTACTTCTGGACGTGGATATGACTGAAAGTCATTAGGGTTCTCTTCAGGCTCCATGGATGAAACAAAAGGGAGACGGAAGGAATTCTTCAGCGATATATTACACGCAGCTTGAAACCATCTAACTTCTCACAAACGAAAGCAAACCTCCAATAACTTCGTCAGTCTGGATTTGATGCGCACTGCAATATATGGTAAGTATGAATATGTAATCGTATTTATAAATTTAATGTACGCTTAAATATTTTGAGAGCTCGAACCGACGCATCTCCTAACATATATACTACCCCTCCACTAAACCAGAAACGTCTAAACGTAGAGTATAATTGAACAGTTCAAAAGAAGTCTTTTCGATTTTATTAATTAAGAAAGAAATAGTTTTTTTGAGCAGTTTTCCGTATACATAGTTTGGGCTAAGATGGCGGGATGGCTGTGAATTAAATTTTTTAAGATTATAGGGTTAAGTTTGTAAAAACTAAACCTCCACACATAACTATTAAATTACAACCTTAATTTGAGTTTCAACTAGCAACTTGATTTTTGAAACTTAACTTGAGTTTCAACTAGCAACTTGATTTTTGAATGAGTCATGAGTTTGTTTTATTTTAGCCCAGCACTACCACTTATAGGTCATAGTTTAGTTTGTTAGTCTAATGCATAAGCAATTGGGTACAAAGCTCATATTTTGATTTTAGCAACATTAATGCCCATGAAATTTTCATTATCACCTTTCAAGTATAGTTATTAAGTCTCAATTTAAATTTCTTATGATATTATAACAATAAAAATAAAAGCATTATTTAAAAAAATCAATATATTTTTATCAAAACACATCTTTAATTTGTAATTTTTTCCTATTTTTATTATTTTATTATGAATATCAATTAAACTTTCATTTATATCTTATTCTTTATTTCTTTTTAGATAAATGGATAAATTAATACATTCATAAAGAGATTACAAGAATGCAACAAAAATACTAGTGGAGGAATAGATCATTATTAGCATTTAATAATATAATTATAATAGTGATATCAAGATATTATAACATTGATTTAGGTCAAATCACCCCAACTATCATTATTAGCATTTATATAGCATTTAACAATATCATTATTAGCATTCATATAACATTTAACAATATCATTATGCAGTTTAGACATTCTACCATCAAAATATGAAAAAGTAGTAAAATATAGCCATGAAACCATAAGACAAGAGACACATAAATTAGGTTCACAACTAGGAAAAAACCCACATGGGGAAAACCCAGAACCAGTGACCAAAATCATGATCAAGTGCCATGTCAAATTCAAGTTCTTGAAATTTCAGCCCTCCCTAGAATTTTGGCCTCCTAAAATTTCAGCCCTCCTATATTTTCACTGGATCAAGGATGCATGAGACCAAGTTGATGTGTCCAAATGAGGAGAAATTATCTCCTTTATATACTCTTCAAGTGGGGGAAAACCCAGAACCAGTAACCTAAATCATGATCAAGTGCCATGTCAAATCCAAGTTCTTGAAATTAAAGCCCTCCCTAGAATTTTGGCCTCCTAAAATTTTAACCCTCCTATATTTTCACTAGATCAAGGATGCATGAGACCAAGTTGATGTGTCCAAATGAGGAGAAATTATCTCCTTTATATACTTTTCAAGTGGGGGTCGAATGGGTGCCTCTTAGGGGCCTAACCAGTCTAATAAATTTTGAGGCAAATTTTAAAATTTAATTTCCATTTATTTTTCAAGATGAAACCATGGTTACCATATTTTTCCAACACTCCCTCTTAGGGAGGAAGGTACTTTTCATTCTCTCTCTCAAGATCAATCTTCCCAACCAATCACAGGTCTAATAACCCACAACCTAAGAAAGAGATCACAAATACAAATATCTCTCTCCTTGTGTGTCAGGATCAATCTCCCCGAGCAATTATAGGTCTCACAACCCACAACCTAAGGGCTTGGGCGAGATCATCAGTCTCATCATAAGGAAAGATACATAGTATCCATCTCAAATCATATCCTTGACCAAAAAGTATCATAGTACACAACCTAAAAGAGGAACCAACAATACATCTCCTGAACCACAAGGTCTCATGACACATAGCCTACAAGAGGAATTAACAATACATCTCCCGAACCAGAAAGTATCAACACAAACTACAAGAGGAACATTTACTAAAGTTAGTGCTCTTACTTTTGATTTTTCTTTTTTACTGTGTGTTAAATTTCATGACTCATGACTTAAGAGACTTGGAAAAATGTGATAAAAAATATATATATAATTTCTTAACGAGGATAATTGAATTCATGAATATTTTCTTTCTTTTAAAGAAAATAACCACTAGATAATTTGGACATTTATGAAGGACCCCTCTTTTTCCTCTAAGCAAAAGGGAAAAAGGAAGGAGGGGAAAAAGGGAGGAGAACATTGACAGTCCAAGGGTCTTTTGGAGCGGGCTTCCAAACTAGTGGAACCTTTGGAGATCCCATAAAGGGTTAAGTTCTCGACTGGACCAGATGGTATTGAGGTACATTCAGGCGTCTTAATCATTTTTTCTTTTCTCAACAGAGAGGCGCTCTACAGCTTCTTTTGCAACCTAGTATGAGGTAGATCTCACGTGATATCAGGTAAAACATAAACATAAACACGTAAATGTAAAAACATAAACACGTAAACATGACGTAAACATCTAAACTTAAACAATAGATCTTAGGTAAAAATATGGTGATAGATCTTACGTAAGCACTAGATCTAGATCTCACGTAAATACTAGATCTTATGTAAAGATAACGACACATAAACACGTAAACATCTAAACTTAAACAATAGATTTCAGGAAAAGATATGGCGGTAGATCTCACATAAACACTAGATCTCAGGTAAAGATATGGCGATCTAGATCTCATGTAAACTCTAGATCTTAGGTAAAGATATGGTGGTAGATCTCACATAAACACTAGATTTAGATCTCAAGTAAACACTAGATCTCATATAAAGATATGGCGATCTAGATCTCACGTAAACACTAGATCTCAAGTAAAGATATGGCGATGTAGATCTCAATAAACACTAGATCTCAGGTAAAGATATGGCGGTAGATCTCATGTAAACACTAGATCTCAAGTAAAGATATGACGATCTAGATCTCACGTAAACACTAGATCTTAGGTAAAGATATGAAACGCATAAAGACGTAAACATTTAAATATAATGTTTAACAATTAACATTTTTAATCTAATGTCGGCCTTATTTAAAAACCAATTTAATTATTATCAAGTATAGACACAATATAAATTTATGTCGGCCTTATTTAAAAACCAATTTAATTATTATCAAATATAGACACAATATAAATTTAAAATATAAAGAGGTTTAGGAACACTGAGAAAAGAGGTATGGTAAATAAATAAAAATAAAAATAAACCACAGGTATGGTAAATAAGTGAACCCTTTTTTATATTTACTCCAAAAGTCTGGGTATGGTAAATAAATAAATATAAAAGAAGTTTAAAGAGGTATGGTAAATAAATAAAAATATGTCAAATAGGATTAGAAATTAACATCTAATTATTTACCAAGTCTATGGGCCAAATACCATGGCAAATAAAAGAGATATGATAAATAAATACAAATATAAATAAATCGTAAATAAATAAAACTCTTTTTATATTTACTCCATAAACCTCTTTATACTTACTAATACCCAAAACAGAGGTTTTATTTAGGTGAAGCCTATGGGCCAAATTATTATTAATATGAGGCAAAAAACATTATTAACTCTATTATTTTATTATTAAATATAATATTCCATTAATATATATTAATATTAATATTATTAAATTTATTAACTTTGGATTAATATAATATTAAATTTGTTATATTGTAATATATATTAATATATCATGATATATATTAACTCTAGAAATATATGGGAGGGAAGAACAAAGACATACTGATTGAGGTGGAGACATAGAGTGAGTGACAAGGGAGAGATGGAGATAAAATGAATGAGAGGGGAGAGGAGGAATGAAGAGAGAGGGGGGGAGATGAGCGAGAGAGGTAGAGAAGGGTAAGAGAAGGAGAGGGAGACACGAAGATGGAGGGGGGAGAGAGAGAAGGAGAGAGGGGTGAGATAGTGAGAGGATTGGAGGGAAAAGAGGGAAAGAGAGAGAGAGAGAAAGAGAGAGAGATGAGGGAAGAGAGAGGAAGGTAGGAGAGAAAAAGAGAGAGAAGAATGATGGGAGAGAGGACTTGTGAGAGAGGAGGTGAGAGAGGAGGAGAGAGAGATGGAGTTGGAGGGAGAGAGAGGGAGGGAAGAAGAAAGCCATAGAGAGTGAGAAGTGGAGAGAGAGAGGGAGTGAAAAGGGAGAGCTGGAGAGAGAGAGTGTATGTTTAGGGGTGAGATAAAGAGACAAAGAAGGAGAGATATAGAGAAGGGGA
The DNA here is from genome assembly GCA_000404065.3 of Pinus taeda. Classification (NCBI taxonomy): domain Eukaryota; kingdom Viridiplantae; phylum Streptophyta; class Pinopsida; order Pinales; family Pinaceae; genus Pinus; species Pinus taeda. The sequence goes on along the minus strand of APFE031312859.1, from coordinate 22,786 downwards.
AGAGAAGGAAAGAGAAGGAGAGGGGGAGGGATATAGTAAGATAGTTGGAAAGAGAGAGAGTGAGTGATGGGGGAAGAGAGAGGATTGGAGGGAAAATAGAGAAAAGTGGAATCGAACTTGGAAAAAGAGAAAAACAGTTTGATGAGACATGGCCGCATTTGCCTCTTCTAAAATTGATAACCGACAACAAAATTAAGAATCCTAACCTGTTACAACAAAACAAAATTTTCAATAAAGGGGTTTTACTCCAAACTTATGTAATTAACAACTTAAGGGTAGCGTTCTACCTGAGATAATGTATTTAAACCATTACACCCCAGCTCCGAGTCTGCACAGTGAAATGCCCCATAGAGTTAGCCTGCAAATCATTTAATAGATTATCAATAGAGCAAAATTCCAAAGAAAGGCTTGTAGCCGAGATTCTAGTAACATATTGATAGGAAATTTCAACTGAAATATAGCGTTGAGATTCAACTTCAACAAAAGCAATAACGGACATGACAACGCAATGGAGTTGAAAGGAGATCCACAATGACGGAGGTTAACTATGTGTAGTCATAACAAAGACGAGGGATACATGAGTTACATCGGCAATAAATTATCTGAATTACACACTGTTGGGTAGGGGTCAGATGCAGAGCTATGAAACCACAACCACTGAGAACCCAAATGTCGAAACAAATTCAAACCTCAAGAGGAATTGGTTCCACAAACAAAACCGCAATGATCTCAGCCATTGGATGACCTCTCACGGAGGGAGCACCAGATTTGACTCCATGTGTCTCCTTGGTGAAGGCGTCTAGGAAGGTGGGGTGGTGCCATTAAGTTGATATTAATATATGGTTAATAGACTGATTCACCATGGTACAATCTACAACTAACATTACAATAAAATACCATTGCAATAGTTACATAGATATATGGAAATTATTCATTTTTGTCTTGAAGTTAATACTACACTTATGTATAAAATATTGGCCATATTATTTCTTAACTCATAAATTATGTTTACATTTATATAATTCGAAAAGTGGTTTGTGCATATGTTTTTGTTACCTAGCATGTGTAAAAAAAATAAAATTCATGAGTTATTTTAGGAGTATATTTGAGTGTGACAAGTGGTATCAGAGCCCAGGTTCAACACTGTGGCTGAACAAGGCAACTAAAAAACTTAATATGTGGATGTACAGAAGGAGAGAGTGAAATAATAATGCGAAGAGGACTAGGACCGCCAACAAGAACTAAAGCCTCTTATATGGGAACTAACCCTGAAATGTTGGTGCAACTGGGAGAGGAGTCCCAGAAAGTTAATGTAGCTTTAATAGAAACAGTCCAACAAGTACATGAGAAGATGACCAACCTAAGAGATGACAATGAGAGAATGAGGCAATAGCAAGAAAGAATTTTGAAGAGCTTGTCAGATCGAGAAAACCAGTGAGTGCCCAACCCAAGTGCTGATAATGGGAATAGGACTGGAGGTTTTTGTCAGAGGGAGGACCATGAGGAATCGACAAGAGGTTAAAACAATCAGGGAAAGTTTGATAATGTTTCTGGTGTTAGAGGAGAAAAGAGACAGAAAGTGGAACTCTAAGGCGAATTCAAGAAAATCAAACCTCCACTATTTGATGGAGAATCTGAGGAAGCATCATAGGTTTGGTTGATCAACATGAACAAATATTTTTAGATCTATGAATATGATAACAATTTAAATGCAAAATTAGCAATATATCAGTTGCAAGGCAAGGCCACCCTCTGGTGGGAGGAAACCAAGACTGTTTGGAAAATTGAAGAACAGGAAGTCACCTAGGATGATTTTCAGAAACATTTCAAAGACAAGTATCTGACTGAGTGGTTTTATGATGAAAAGGCAAAGGAGCTTTATGACCTAAGATTGGGTCTATTGACTATAGATGAGTTCGTAACTAAATTTACTTCATTACTGTGATACATTCCATAACTACAGGAGGATAAGGCGAAAGTACAATGATTTGTTAGCAGTTTACTTGTCTTTATGAAAGAGAAGCTAGAGTTTGATAATCCAAAAGCCATGGATGAAGCTGTGTGGAAGGTCTAGATCTGTTACCGAAAAATGAAACTAAGAGGGGATGGGAGTAAGAGTGGATCAACCAAAAAGGGAGAAAATAATTTTATGAAGAGTAGAAATGCAAAAACTATGGTTCAAAAAATCATGTACCGAAGATAGCCCAATAAATTTCTAGGAAGGAACGAGCTGAAAAACAGGGTATAGAAAGAGAGCAAACAGACATAATTAGTAGGAAAATTGGAAGTCGGCCAACAATAGAAACCCCCTTTGCAATTTTGGGGTTGTGGAGAACCTCACTATTATAAGAACTATCCCCACCACGAACGAGGAGAACAAGTCGCCAACCTATAGCAAACTTCTACCTTTGGTGATGTGGCAAGAAGTATGCCCATAATCAATGCAACCTTGGATCATAATCCAGCTGAGTATTAACAAACGATTATATAATGTGAAGGTAAAGTTGTTAAATAATATGTCTCTATTTTGATTCACCCAGGTGCAAGTTTGAGCTATGTCAACCCAAAACTTGTATATCTATGTCATTTACCCATGATTAAATTTCGAAACCCTTGGATGGTACAATTGGCTACTGATGCCAAAAGAAGGGTGACTACCAAAACTGAAAATTGTACTGTTGAAATTTCGGGACAACAAATTCGTATTGACTTAAACTTGCTACCCTTAGGCTCCTATGATATGTTGATTAGGATGGATTAGCTAGAGAAGCACTAGTCCTTAGTAAATTGTAAAGATAAAACTGTTAGTTTCCTCACTAGAGAAGATTCTAGGAAGAAAATTTCTAGGAAGAAAATTCAAGGCAATAAGAAATCTATGAAACCACGACCTATTACAGCTAACCAACTAAGAAAGTGCATTCAGAAGGTTTCCATGTTTATGCTTTGCAGGTGGGTTATACAAATTCAAGGATAAGACAACCTCCTTGGAGAATTTTCCAGTTATTCAAGAGTTTATTGATGTTTTTCCAGAGGAGATACTGGGGTTGCCACCAAAGTGGGATATTGACTTTACAATAGAATTACTCCTCAGAGCAAGCCTTGTGTCAAGAAATCCTTACCGTATGATTATAACCAAATTGGCAGAACTTAAACTACAACCCTAGGAACTCCTTGACAAGGGTTACATTTTCCCAAGCATGTCACCCTGGGGAGCCCCTGTACTATTTTTAAGAAAAAAAGATGGCAATCTACGGTTATGTATAGAATATAGACAACTGAAAAAGGTGACCATTAAAAACAAATATCCTTTACCAAGGTTAAATGACATGTTTGATCAAGTAAGGGGAGCCATTGCATTTTCAAAAATCGATTTGCAATTGGGATACCACCAAATATGGATTAAGGATGAATATATTTGCAAAACAAACTTTTGAACCTGCTACGACCACTAAGAGTTCGTGGTGCTACCCTTTGGGCTTGCCAATGCCCCTGCAACATTCATGAGTTTGATTAATGGTATATTTCAACCTTATTTAGACAAATTTGTGTTGATTTTGATATCTTAATTTATACTAAGAATGTAGAGGAGCATAAGCATCACTTAAAAATCATGCTACAAATATTACGAGGTAATCAACTATATGCTAAATATAACAAGTGTGATTTTATAAAGAATAGATTCAGTATTTGAGGCACATAATATCTTCAAAAGCATAGTGGTAGACACTCAGAAAATTAAAACCATCATGGAATGGTCTATCCCTAAAAATGTTGTGGATATCTGGACCTTCATGGGATTAATTGGGTACTATCGTCGATTTATAGAAGGGTTTTCAAAAATTGCCTCCCAATAACTTCTTTGCAAAATAAAGGAAAAATGTTTAAGTGGACTCCATAATGTCAGTAAAGATTCTATCATTTAATTTTTTTTTTGACTATAACAGGAGTCTTAAAAGTGGCAGACCCAGAGAAGGAATTTGTAGTTTTTACGAATGCTTGCAAGGAGGGTGTCGGGGGGGGGGGGGTATTTATGCAAGCAGGTAGAGTTATAGCATATGAGTCTCGCAAATTGAAAGTTCACGAGCAACGATACTCTGCATATAGAGTTTATTGTGGTAGTCCATGCCTTGAAGATGTGGCACCATTATTTACTACGAAAGAAATTTATGTTGATGACCGATCACAATAGCTTAACAAGTTTCTTTAATCAACCCAACCTAAATGCACGACAAGAAAGATGGAAAATCCTTAGTGAGTTTGATTTCGACATCAAACATCTAAAGGGAAAAGATAATCGAGTTGTTGATGCTCTTAACCGAAAATTTCATTGTGTTTAGGAAATGCATTATAGTAAAGTGAATTCAAAAATCCCTGAAATGAATAAGGAGGCATCTCGTAAAGATCTTGAGTATGAATTCTTAAGGCAAGAAGATAATAATGCACAAAACCATAAGGAAGCATTTGGTTATGGCTTAAACTGTGAAGATCTTCTAACTTTTAAGGGCACGAATATATGTGCCCAATCAAACCTCAAAAAAATCTATATTAGATGAATTCCATCGAAATCCGTATGCTGTCCATCCGGGATATCAAAAACTATTTTCTACATTAAAGAGAGATTACTTTTGGCTAGGCATGAGAAAATATATCATTGAGTATTTAGCTAAGTGTCTAGATTGCCAACAAGTCAAAGTGGAACACCAACACCCTACTTGATTTCTCCACCCACTACCCATCCCTGAGTGGAAATGGGATACCACCACTTTGGATTTTATTACATGTTTTCCTAGATCTAAGAAGCAGAATGACTCTATTATGGTGGTATTGGACAAATTAAGAAAAACTGCTCATTTCATACCAGTTAAATCCACCTATAAAGCTATTGAAATTGCTGACGTATTTATGAGGGAAATATTCAGGTTGCATGGCATACCCAAATTGGTGATCTCTAATAGAGACGTAAAATTTACATCAAACTTTTGGAGAGCTCTCTTTACTCAACTAGGTACTCAGGTTCAATTCAACACCACCTACCACCCTCAGACTGATGGGCAGACAGAGCGAGTGAAACAAATACTAGAGGATGTGCTAAGGATGTTTGTGATGCAACAACCAACCAAATGGGAGGAGTACCTCCACTTGGTTGAGTTCACATATAATAAAAGCTATCATGAATCATTGGGGATGAGCCCATTCAAAGTACTTTATGGAAGGAAATGTAAAATTCCCATTAAATGGAACATCCGTGAAGACAAACTAATGTTAGGACCTGAATGCTGGCTGATATGGAGTGGGAAGTAAAGAGAGTTCATCAAAATCTAAAAGCTTCCTAAGACAGACAAAAAATGTATGTAGGTAAGAAAATAACCTATAAAGCGTTCCAGGTTGGGGATCATGTGTACTTGCGTATTAAATCTAGGAAAAGTACATCACATTGGGGAGAGTGTGCCAAGTTAGCTCCTGCTAATGTGGGCCTTTCCAGATTCTGGAAAGAATCATACCATTATCATAGAAACTAGATTTACCTGGTCATATTCAGATTCATAATTATTTCATGTTTCCTTACTGAAAAAGTACATGTATGATCCTAGACATGTAATTGATTGGCATAATGTCAGGTAATAAAAATAATAATAAACAATTCATTTTTATTTTATTTTATATGTTTGGTTGTTATAAGTATTTGTACAAATAACACGAGCTAATGGCAGGCTTTGGATATGTATAGGTTGAACATGTCAAAGAAATTTTGGTAGAGCCTCTGCACATTCTCGAGCATAGAGAAGCAATGCTACGGAGGCGAGCCATAACCTCGGTTAAAGTGCAATGGAAGCACTTTCGCCCAGAGGAGGCTACATGGGAAGATGCAAAGTTTATGTGCAGGTCTTATCTTGACTTATTCCAACAGACTAAAGAAAACATCGAGGACGATGTTTTGCACAAGGGGGGGAAGATGTAACACCCCTAGGGACATTTACTAAATTTACTGTTGTTACTTTTGATGTTTCTTTTTTTTACTGTGTGTTAAATTTCATGATTTGTGACTAACTTGGAAAACTGTGATAAATATATATATATATACAATTCCTTAATGAGGATAATTGAATTCAAGAAGATTTTATTTATTTTAAATAAAAGAACCACCAAAAAGTTTGGACAGTTATGAAGGATCCCTCTTTTTCCTTTGAGGAAAAGGGAAAAAGGAAGGAGGGAAAAAAGGGAGGAGAGCCCTGCTAGACCAAGGGTATTCTAGAGTTGGCTTCTGAACTAGTGGAACCTTTGGAGATCCCAAAAAGGGTTAAGTTCTGGACTGGACTTGGGTGGTCTTGAGGTGTAGAACTATCTAAGTTGAAGGCTTAATTCCTATGCTATCTGGTTGGAGGAAGCTTGGGGAGAGACTAGACGTAATTACTAGTGTCACAGTTGGATGGAGAGAACTTCCTAGAGAACAAGTTTTCTTTAAAGCAGAGTCTCTCTCCCCCCTCCATCGAACCTTGTGCCAGCTCCTATGCATATAGCCAAATATAATAGAATAAAATTCGTCGAAGGCGAGTCCCTACCATACCAGTTATTCCTGCTGGACGACACTTGCTTTCATCGTTGTTGGACGACACGACAAATGGGGACAAAGCTTGAAGCTACGAAGAGTATAATCTTATATATTACAAGAGTTGTATATATTTTGTATATGTTATTAAGTCTGATAAATATATTATGTGGAGTCTAGTAAACGTATTTTGTATATCAAGGAGGGCCTTATGTAATGCATTTTTTGCATATAAATGTAGCATAACAATGCGTAGAACTCCCTTGTCGAATTTTTAAATGAACATGAACATGATTACTTTTTTTTAATAATTGGGACCCTTGTATTATGATTATGGTTTACAATTATAGTCTAAGACAATATAATCAAATTCATTTTATGATTTAAGGAACTCTTTATTATTAGGGTTTCCATTATTGAATATAGTCAAAGATAATATAGTATAACTTGTTTGTGTTTTTTTTAATGCTCTATTAGAATTATCAAGTTTGGAAATAAAAAAAGGGCACAACTTCTTGATATCTTGATATCTTATAGTGAAATTGGTTTCTTTATTCCTCTCCACCATTGAAGTAGTTATATTGGCCCACACAACATGTATGGAATGTTGGGAAATATATACTAGATTTACATCTAGTTTTAGTTTTAGTTTTTTCATGGAGAATCTTTCTTTGATTATGTTTGGAAATCAACCAAAAAAATAGATATAACTTCTTGATATCTAATAGTGAAATTGATTTCTTTACACCTCTTGACCGTTGAAGTATTTATATTGGCCCACAAAACATGTATGGAATGTTGGGAAATATTTATTAGATTTACATCTAGTTTTTGCTTTAGTTTATTCATCAATTTGTTTTCCTTTTATATAGGATTATGTTTTTATATTGGACTTTGTTGAACAACCAGAGATAAAATGTTTAGTAAAGTTATTCATTTTTTCATTTTTTCTTACTTCTCAAATAGTCTGGCCTTATGCTTAAAAATCCATATCCACATATACTTGGCCTTTTGTTAATTCTCAAACCTTTACAATTAATAGAAGTATCCAATTTCTAGCTTTTGTTACTTGCCAACAAGTCTAGCTCACATATGTAGATAGTTGGTTTTGAGTTACTCTTAATTTTCAATATTTCTCTTGTGTAATTTTTCCTCACAGAGACAGAGATATGGAAAATATTGCAGGAAATTAACAACCACATTGACTAAAATTATACTTGCAAATAGTTCTGACTCAGAAAACGGATATACCACCAGGAGATTAATAACCACATTGACTAAAATTATACTTGCAAATAGTTCTGACTCAGAAAATGGATATATCACTAGAAGACGACTATAGATGGTGCAAATAGGGCAAACAAAAAATTCTAGGTTGTTATGGCTATTTTTTGTATTAATCCTATAACTACAAATATAAGATTCTTATGTGTTTCAAACATATATATGATTGAGTCAAGAGGCCCTCTACAATTCAATACAGGGAAGAGAGGGAATATATATAATGTAAATAAGTAATACAATGTAACTAAATTTATTAACATTTTTGAATGTGATATTTATAATAAAAAAGATACACCATACAATGTCATATTAATATATAATAATAAATATCAATAATTGTTATCAATTTCATATCTCTATATATCAAAGTATTTTCGTTTTTAATTTTATTAAAAGCGTGATTTAATCTTTATGGAATATCAATGGATTATTTTTAGTAGCAGTGAGGATAAGGAGTTTATATATATGTCAAAGCTAATTATACACTTTTTCCTTTTAGATTTAATCAAACTAGCAATTGCACTAGATGTTTCAAACATTAATTAATGCTTCTTTGACAATTTTTTAAAGGCAAAAAAATATTAAGAAAAGGCAAGGACCATGCTACATTGAAATCTTACATCTTGCTGCCTCCGAGTAAGACCAAGCTCTAATCCTCAAACTCTATTGGAAAAGTTCAGTGAGCACAGAGTTCCTCCCATGTCATTTTCATGGGGACTAATTTGTATAAACAAAGTCTTTGTGTATCGTCCTGAGTGAACATGCATCATATTGGTGTTAGAGGCAAATGGATTGAACTTGATACAACTAAATTAAATTTGAACTTCTTGTTGTAACATGGTTTTAATAAAAGTCCCACAGGCAAGTTGACCTATTTGCAAATTGCAAAATTTGAAAACAGTTCTATATAATCAATAATTAATGGTTCAAAAAACTTATCACCATATGATATACAAAAGCTGGGTTAAATAAACATATAATAAAAAAATAATCCTTCCATTTCTCTCTGCTATAAGATATATGAAAAATCATTTTGTGTCTTTTAAGATCTCATTTCTATGGTTGAACATCACTGTTACTATTAGTAGCTCTTCTAGATTCATGGTTTGGTGGGTTCTTAAGGTGCATCTTGTGAGTTCAAATTAGGAAAATCTGCAACCAACCAGCCATCACATTCATCTCCTTCAAATTCAATTGAATTTCTTAATGTCGTCTCATTTTCTTCTTGAAAGATGGAACAATAGCATTAAGAATTTCTAAAGTGAGATTGCCCTTATTTTCTTATCGCTTTGGGAAATAAATTGGGTTTTATTAACATACTCCTAAAATCCATGTACTCTGTTATCTTAGAGATACTGTACTAGAAAGTAATGATGTTGAACATGAAATGATGACTTCCGTGATTTATGTTTGTTTAGCTATCTAGTTAATTGATTTTGCTGAAGATCCCAAATGGACCAGGCAAGTTATGGCTTTATTTCATTTTCTCCCTTGTTTAGCCACTGACTAGTCAATGTTGAGCTATGGTTAGCAATTATTCTTGTGTCTTTGATGAAGTCTCATGATGCAATGTTAATTTCAAGTAAAAGGGATTGTATCATAGTGTCCATCCAAGTTTATGTATGACCTGAATGATGTCAATTGTTGATGAATCTTATTTCTATAAAATATTTGTTGAACATCTCTTAATCAATGTCAAAGATTAGTTTTCCTGATTTCAAGCTTGCATTTGAGAATTTTTGTATACATGTTGGAGGAAGGTTAGTCTTGGACGAGTTGGAGAAGATGGCACATGGAGCCATCGAGGATGACACTTTACTGGTTTGGGAATACATCCAACAACTCATTGTGGTACGAGCTTGCTTATAGCGAGGCGAAGGGAAGGATCAGAAAGGGAGACACTTGACAAGACTCTATCATGTACTCTATTACGTTAGAGATGTTGTATTGGAAAGTAATGATGTTGAATAGGAAATGATGACATCTGTGATTTATCTTAGTTTAACTATCTAGTTAATTGATTTTGCAGAAGATCCCAAAATGGACAAGACTCTATCATGTACTGACTTCTGTGATTTATCTTAGTTTAAATATCTAGTTAATTGATCTTGCAGAAGATCCCAAAATGGACAAGACTTTATCATGTACTTTGTTACCTTAGAGATATTGTACTGGAAAGTAATGATGTTGAATAGGAATTGATGACTTCTGCGATTTATCTTAGTTTAACTATCTAGGTAATTGATTTTGCAGAATATCCCAAACTGACTAGGCCAGTTATGGCTTTATTCTTTCATTTTCTCCCTTGTTTGGGCACTGGCTAGTCAATGCATTTCACTTTTGTTCTTCCTCTTCCATTCAACATCTCACTTTTCACTTTTTTTCTTCGAATTACTTTCATTCAACATTAGGATCCATTACATTAAGATTGTTCCATTCAACATAAACATACATTACATTAAGATTATTCCCGGCCTAAAATTATTCGGGCCCAGAACATTGTTTAGATGGAAAACAAATCAAAGTAGAGTAATTATTAAATCCGATGGTTCAGGATTTAATAATAATACATCAAGGGAGAACACTCTCATATTGAAAATTTGAAAATAGGTGCAAACAAGAAAAACTACTTCTAATCCTAGATAACTCCATAATACTTCAAGAGAGAACATTCTCATACTGAAAATTCAGAAATAGGTGCAAACAGGAAAAACTACTCCTAATCCTAGATAACTCCCCTCTAAATGTTGTGCATCTGGGGGCAAGCACAATCAAATAAGCATTGGTTTAAAGAGTTACATATATTATACTCTTGGATGGCTTCTGCCATCTCATAAGAGTGAAATTACATGTATACACGAATTTGCCCTTGCTTTTTTCTTCAAATTGAGCTAAGAGAACCTATAGAACGAGAAATCTATGTTTATTGAGCTCCAATCAAATAAGCATTGGTTTAAAGAGTTATAGACATTATACTCTTGGATAGATTCTGCCATCTCATAAGAGTGAAATTACTTGTATACATGAATTTTCCCTTGCTTTTTTTCTTCAAATTGAGCCAGGAGCACCTATAGAACGATAAATCTATGTTTATTGAGCTCCCATATGTAAGAATCATGTACAAGCACCCCGTGATAGTTGTCTACTACAAACTCATCTCTCCTCACTTCAAGATAATCCAAGCGTTCTTCAGCTGGAAATGAACCCATATTAAATTCAGGAGCTTGGCACAACCTAACTGAATGATTAATAAATAAGGGAAAACTGCTCTTTGTATTTAGATTGATGCCCTTCCAAATGAACCTGCATTTTGTACAAAGATATGTAGTTAATAATTAGGAATATGATAATAAACCAAATTTATTTCCCAAAGCAATAAGAAAATAAGGGCAAACTCACTTTAGAAATTCTTAATGCTACCATTCCATCTTCACTTAGATTGTGGTGGAAATAGGAAGATTTCACGAAGGATTGCAGGAAGAAAATGAGACGACATTAAGAAATTCAATTGAATTTGGAGGAGATGAATGCAATGGCTAGCTGTTTGTAGATTTGCCTAATTCGAACTCACAAGATGACACTTACGCTCAATACTATACTAGAGCCCCTGACATTGACATTTTTGGCCCCTTTAGCAATCACATTAACTATTCCTCAGAATCCTGCTCATCTGACGATGATTTACAAATATTTGATGCACATTCATTCTCCAACAATTCTCCAACTCAGTGACCTTTATATGTTGGTAGCAGTGAGCCAAATTCAGATGGGAACACATTGAGAAAATACATGTATACATGAATTTTCCATCTCATAAGACTGAAATTACATGTATACATGAATTTTCCCTTTCTTTTTTTCTTCAAATTGAGCCAAGAGCACCTATAAAACGAGAAATCTATGTTTATCGAGCTCCCATCTGTAAGGATCATGTACAAGCACCCCATGATAGTTGTCTACTACAGACTCATCTCTCCTCACTTCTGGATAATCCAAGCATTCTTCAGTTAACAATGAACCCATATTAAATTCAGGAGCTTGGCTCAACCTAACTGAATGGTTAATAAATAAGGGAAAACTGCTCTTTGTATTCAAATTGATGCCCTTCCAAATGAACCTGCATTGTGTATAGAGATATGCAGTTAATAATTAGGAATATGTTAATAAAACCCAATTTATTTCCCAAAGCGATAAGAAAATAAGGGCAAAATCACTTAATAAATTCTTAATATTATCTTACCATCTTCACTCAGATCGTGGTGGAAATAGGAAGCTTTCATGAAGGATTGCAGGAATAAAATGAGATGACATTAAGAAATTTAGTTGAATTTGGAGGAGATGAATGTGATGGCTGGCTGGTTGCAGATTTTCCTAATTAGAACTCACAAGATGCCACTTACTCTTAGTAATGTACTGGAGCCCCTGACATTGGCATTTTTGGCCCCTTTAGCAATCACATTAACTATTCCTCAGAATCCTGTTGATCTGATGATGATTTACAAATATCTGCTGCACATTGATTCTCCAACAATTCTCCAACTGAGCGTGATAAAAATGGCAATGTTTGTATTAAATAATTAAAACCCACTGGTCAGCTCTATGAAAGAGAGTCTGAACCAGAAGTGTCTCGCTCTGTAGAACGTTCTACATTGTTCATGCACATTACACATTAAATAGAAAACATGGTTTTAGGGAAGTTAGAACAACATCCTAAGAAATAGAAATTAATTCCTATCCTAAGGTTATGTGAACCAACTCAACCTATTCTAGGATATTCTCCATTATATTCAACACTCCCCCTTACTGGAGAATGGGTTCACAAATATGCCTAACATTTCCGTAAACATTTGAAACTTAACTTTTCCAAGAGGCTTAGGGAAAATGTTTGCAACATTATCACATGTATTACAATATTCCAAATGGATTTATTTGGATTTCACTTTCTTCGTGACAAAGTGGAATTGTGTATCAATATGTTTAGTCTTTTTTTGAAACACTGGATTATTTGCAAGTTTGATTGAACTCTGATTGTTGCATCTAATTGTTGTTGCGTCTATATGTTCTTCCCCAACATTCTGGAGAAGTCTTCGCAACCAAACTGCCTCACACATTGCCACATAGGTGGCTTGATTCTCTGCTTTCGCTGAGGACAAGGAGACTGTGTTTTGCTTCTTGCTGCTCCATGTGATCACCCTGGATCCAATGTTGAATGCATAACCTATTATAGATTTGCGATCATCTACATTTCCAGCCCAATTTGAATCTGCAAATCCTATCAATATAACATCATAGGAGTCAGTGTAAATAATACCGTAATCTACAGTACCTTGTAGATACCTCAAAACACTTTTTGATACATTTTAATGGCTTTCGAGTGGCTTAGACATAAATCGATTTAGAACACTGACTGCATAAGCCAAATCAGGTCTGGTGGTGGTTAGGTAGATTAGACTCCCAACTAGTTGTCTGTAAACCACCGCTTTTGAGCCATCCTCACACTGCAATTTGATGTTCTGTTGCAATGGTACCACTACAGGCTTACACTGATCCATCCTAAACTTTTCTAATAGGCATTTGACATACTTTACTTGAGACATAAATGTTTGACCTGAATCTCTCCAAATCTCAAGACCTAAACAATATCTGAGTTCACCGAGGTGTTTCATTTCAAACACCTGTGACATTTGTTGCTTGATTTCATCGATTAGATATGTAGCATCACTTGTAACAATCAAATCATCTACATACAATGAAATAAACACTACGCGCCCTTGTTCATCTTTCATGATGTAAATATTATGATCATTTTTACTTCTATTATAGCTAGCTTGCAGAAAAAATGAATCAATCTTTTCATACCAAGACCTGGGAGCTTGTTTTAGTCCATAAAGTGCTTTCTTCAATCTACAGACTAAATGTTCTTTTCCTTTCTAGACAAACCCTTATGGTTGCTCATAAACCTCTTCTTTTAGTTCTCCATTCAAAAATGCAGACTTTACATCTAGTTGATGTATCATCCAATGTTTCTTAGTAGCTAAAGAAATTAACATTCTGATAGTCTTCAATTTAGCTATAGGGGTGAATATTTCTTCATAGTCTATCTCTTATTTTTGTGAGTAACCCTTTGTTACCAACCTAGATTTTAGTTTTTCTATGGTTCCATCTGCATTAATCTTCAATTTATATAACCATTTACAACCTATGGTTTGTTTTCCTCTAGGAAGTTCAACCAATTCCCAAGTGTTATTTATGATTATTGAATCGTATTCCTGTTCCATGGCCATTTTCCATTCACTACATTCATTTGCTTCTTTATAACTAGAAGGTTCAACAACATTCATCATACTAGTTATAAAAGCATTTTCCCTATATCTTGCAAGCAATTGAGCTTTCCTACCTGATCTCCTGAGTGGTGGGGTGGCTTCAAACCTTTTTTGATCATCATTTTCTTTTTCTTCCTTTTGTTGTTGCTGCTATTGATGTTGATGTTGTTGTTGCTGTTGTTGTTCATCCTCTGCCTTTGTTTGCTGCTAACCCTGATTGTTCTCTTCTTCTTCTTCCACCAAGTATGGAATGTCCCATTCCTCATTATGCTCATTAAATTCTTCATGATCCTGCTCATGGAATTTGACATCTCTACTAACAAAAATCTTGTGATTAGATGGATTAAATAATCTATAAGCTTTATACTGTGAACAATACCCTATAAAGGTACATCTGATGGCTTTTGAATCTAATTTTCTTCTCTCTTCCTTTGGAATGTGGGAAATGCTTTAGATCCAAATATTCTTAAGTGTTTTACTGCAGGCTGAAATCCATATAATGATTCATAAGGAGTTTTAAACTCAAGACTCTTTGTAGGACTCCTATTTTCAAATAAACTACAGTAGTCATGCTTCAGCCCAAAAACCATTCGAAAGATTCTTACCTTTCAAGATACTTCTAGCACATTCCACCAATGTTCTGTTCTTTCTTTCTATTACTCCATTCTGCTGTGGAGTATGGGGTACTATGAACTACTGCAAAATTCCATGAATACCTGATAAGATCATCCTTCCTGTATTCTCCCCCTTGATTAGAACGAAGAATTTTTATCTGTTTCCTTGTTTGTCTTTCAATCATATTTTTAAGCTGCTTAAAGTATTCGAATGTGTGGCTCTTCTTACTTAATAAATACACCGAAGAAAACTTCGTACAGTCATCAATAAACAATAGAAAATACAGTGCACCTCCTAATGATTTTGTCTGCATGGGTCCACAAAGGTCTATGTGCACTAATTAAAGTAAATCTCTCTGTTTCTTCTCTAATCGAACAGGGAATTCTTCTCTATGCATCTTTCTTAATGTACATGCATCACAATCATCATGTATTTGCTTTAGCATAGGAATATATCTTACCATTTCCTTCTTCTATAGTAAAAACAAATCATTGTAGTTGATATGACCAAATCTCTAATGCCATAGCTCTTCTGTAGTCAAAATCGCAGCTGTCAAGGCTCGAATTGGTGCAGGTCTTACATCCAACTTGTACAGACCTCCTGTTCGGATTCTTGTAGCAATTGTCTTCATGCCATCTAGCAGATCTTTAATATAATAGTTAGATTTAAAGAATTCAAATTTCAGATCTTGATCTATAATCATGGATACAGAAATCAAGTTCTTTGTTACACTAGGCACATACATAACATTATGAATTTTTTTGATATTACCATTAGGTAGAATGACAAACTTTCTCACACCCTTTGATTTGATGATTTCTATCATCACCTAGGTAAATCTGTGCTCCTTTGTTGATTTCTTTCAAATCTTTGAACCAATGCTTGTTCCCTATCGTGTGCATTGACACTCCTGATTCTACATACCAGATGTCTACATCAACATTCTCATCACGATCTGCCATGAACAATCTGAAATTCTACACATGATTTTCATTCGCGAGATGACCTGCATGTCTTTTGTGCTTCTGCTATTCTTCATGATATTTCTTCTTCCTGCACTCCCTGACAATATGACCCAATTTTCCGCAATAAAAACATTTAGTTTCAGAGTAGTTTCTATTCAAATGCATACCTTGGGTCTGATTCGGTCTTTTGTGTGAGTTTGCTCCATTTTGCTGTTGTGGACTTCCTTTCCATTTGAAGAAGTTTTTCTTCGCCATCAATGCAATATTGCACTCTGGGACTTTAGAGTCGATCTTATTTCTTCTTCCTGCATCAGTGTTCCTGTCATCTCTCCAAATTTTGGAATCTTCTCTCTGGCATTTATCCCAGTGATGAACATTTGGTAATCATTAGTGACACTATTCATGGTAATTGTTACAAGATATGTATCGTCAACTGTATGACCAATGTCTGCCAATTTGTTCTTCAGATCTTTGATCCTTGCTACGAATGAAGCAATTGTTTCATTCTCCTCCATCTTCAGGGATATGATCTTACTCTTAAGGAACAAAACATGATTTGAATTCATGATCTCTACAAATCCTTCAGAGTTCCCCAAATATCGTTAGCTATCTTACATTCTCTAATGTGTGGTATGATGCAGTCTTTCACTGACATCTTCAACAACATCCTTGCTTTACCTTCTCGCTTCTCCTAATCTGGGATTGATGCTAATCAAACCGTGGGCTTCGACTCATCCCCATTTGCTATTGTCCAAGCACTCTGCACATCTAGCAGAGTCTGCATCTTGAATTTCCAATTTGCATAATTAGAACCATCGAGCTTGTTACACTCTTTCAAGCATGCTTCAAACATATTGTTATTCATCTTGGCGATTTAGAAGAAAAAAAAATCCACAAGTAAAAGAAGATGTTAGATTTACCCCAAGTTTGTGACCAAGACAGATCACTGATCTTCAATGTTTTTTGATCTTGTAGCACACTTGCTGATCACTGTGGCTTCCTTCACAGCCTCCAGACAACCTTCTATTGTCAGCTACAACCTTGTTCTTGGCTTCCCCATGCACCTTTTATGATTTACACAATCGTCGTAGATGTACATGAATTATCTGCGACGTCGTCACAGCTGTACATGGAATACCTGCGATGGCCAAAATAAAAATATGTGCGAAGGAGCTATAGTGCACTCGTCGCAGTGATACTCCTCTTAACCTGCGATGGTTTTGGTTTCGTCGTAGTTATTTTCCTCAAAACAACGATGATTCATGTTCAAGGACATCCACCATCCATCGTACAGGTTCCTCAGCCCTGACTCTCTAATACCATGATAAAAATGGAAATGTTTGTATTAAAGAATTAAAACCCATTTTCAGCTCTACGAGAGAGAGTCTAAACCAGGAGAGTCTAGTTCTGCATAACGCTCTACATTGTTCATGCACATTACACATTAAATAGTAAACATGGTTTTATGGAAGTTAGAACAACATCCTAAGAAATAGAAACTAATTCCTATCCCGAGGTTATGTGAACCAACTCAACCTATTCTAGGATATTCTCCATTATCTTCAATAGAGCGGCCTTTAAATGTTGGCAACAATGAGCCAAATTCATATGGGAGCACATTGAGAACAGCTGGCCCAACATGTAATGTTAAACCAAAGCCCAACAACCTTCACTCCACTCCATGGACATCTACCTTCACTCTGCAATGCAAGCCATAATAGTCTATCTTTAGCGTAGCTATGACCATTTATCTTTAGCGTTCGCTGGTTCTTGAAAAATATACACAAGCCATGACTGTCTAGCTTCACTCTGCAAAACAAGCCATGGCTATCTACCTTCAGGGTTCACTGGTTCTTGAAAAAGATGAAGTTTTTACTTTTATTGTTTCAGTTATAGCTAAATTTTTGATTAACTGTAGCAAACATTTTAATCGTTTAACATCAAATAAAACGAGTCATAGTTTCATAAGTAAGATGAGAGGGGAGTGGATTTCAGAGGGGAACATATTATGACGTAATTACAATTATTAATTTCATGTTTTATTTTACTTTATTAGTTTTATTTTTATAGAGTCAAAATGTTAAACATTACAACATCTCTACCATACTGTGATCAAATATTTACGTAGTAGTTAAGTTTACTAATATACCTCAAATATAAAGAATATTTTTAATAAAGAGTGAATTGGGTGAGCGAAAATCTTGGATAAAATATAATATTACAATATTATATGTTACCCAATATTTATTATGACCCCCACCCAATAAAAAGTGGGTAGAGGTGGCGAGAAATACAGGTTAAAATGTAATATTATTCCATTTTACCTAGTATTTCCCATGACACCCCAACCTAAATATTACATTTTACTCAATATTCTCACACACCCTTGCTAATTTTATAGTTGAGTTTGTTTACTTTTAAACTTCAAATATAAAGAAAATTACAATGAGACGTGGATCTATTGAGAGGGAAATAGGTAAAATGTAATATTATAATATTATATTTTACCAAATATTAGTAAAAAGTAGATGGAGGTAGGCAAAAAATATTAGATGAAATATAAAACTTACATTTTTCTTAATATTTCCCCCACCTCCTATCATATGTGGTACTGATAAGCCATGGTATTGTAATGGAATAATTAAAAGTTTAGATCCATACCATGATAATCAAAAGGGCCAATGATATTGATAAACCATGGTATTATTATTTTCTTTTATCTAAAAAATTGTTTGGTAATTTTATTAATAAAAACAAAATTAAAATATAACAAATTTAATTTTATTATTTTTATTACATGACTCAAACCAATTTATTGTGTTGTATTATTTTTTAGAGTCATGTATGAGGTAGATCATAGTAAAACCTAAACATAAACACTTAAACATGTAAGAAAAACATTAACATAAACATAAACACGTAAACATGTAAATGTAAACAACCCTGTGGGGGTAGATCTCACTTAAACACATAAACATGTAAATATAAATGTAAACATAATGTTTAACATTTAACATTTAACATTTTTAATATAATGTCGACCTTATTTAAAAATCAACCTAATTATTATTATTTTTCCACTGGAAAAATCGTAATCTTTCATTATACTTGAAAATTTACATATTGTAGATGCTTTTATGCATATGCAATTGTCTGTCAGCCTTCAAAGGGCTCAGTATCTAATCAACAAAAATAGCTTATAACCAAAATACATCACGCAGGATGTTCGATGATAATCTTCTATTTATATGTACATATTGCCATGCAGGGCCCTGTAGTATGTGTTTTGTTCATTATATACATAAAACTGTTCCAAAATATCAAAAAAAAATTATCAGATATATAGATCAAGGGCTATCCGCCCTATGATACTGTGGGTCTATGTATGGTCGATGATAGTACTGATATGCGTTTGTCCCACGCTGTTCCTGGATCAACCACTCTCCTCGGGGAAGTGACGTGGCCTCCTTGGATAATTGGTCGGCACTGCTATTGTGTTCCCTGTAGATATGATTGCAAGTAATGTCATTAAATTGTGCCTTCAAAATATTTATATCATCCAAAATATTACTGAGTGTATGTGTGTGGCAGATAGTAATATTATTGAACCAATCTATAATATTCTTCGAATCTCCATAAATATGAATATTCATGCAATTATGTCCCAAAGAGAAATGCAGGAGGTGACGAAGAGTGATGAGTTTGGCAAAATTATTTGAACCGATCCCCAATCCCATCCGGACTTTGTAAATATACTATTCACTGGTGTACAGGATGAAACCACCCCCACAACCCTGTTGCTAGGCTGCACCATCGAAAAAAGCCCAAAGGATATTTTTATCAATATGTGGAGGGTCGTGGGGTCTTCGGGGACAAGGTTGGGGTGGCTCAGGTAGCTCATTATAGGCCGATATAATGAGCGCTGATAGGTGCGGCCAGCTCATAGGTTTGTCATCAAAGATGATCCGGTTCTGGGATAACCATAAATACCAACTAATAATAAGAGGAAGACTCTGAAGTTTTGTTCCTTTGTGCTGGTGGTACCATATTTCCCATACTCCATTTATATTATTGACTTCCCAAGTGCCCGTGTAATGAATAGAAGAAGAGATGATTTGCCATAGGTTCGTCAAAGCTGTACAATGCAAGAATAAGTGTGGGATCGATTCTACTACATTTTTGCAGAGTGTGCACCAGGTAGGTCCATAGAATGCTCGGGGCATAAGATTTTCGCCTGTGGGAACTATGCCTTTTAGGATGCACCAGAAAAAGAGTTTTTTCCTAGGAGGCACGGTAAGATTCCAAATTGCCTTCCACCAAAAGGTAATCAGATTCGGTACCTTATGTGAGATCAGCGTTATGTATCCCACCTTTGGAGTATATATACCACTATCAGAGTGATGCCATATGAGCTCATCCGATCCCTGTTTCATCCTAATCTACGATTCTGATAGAAATTTTATATAATCATTCCATTCATGATGCCAACAGAGTGGTAGATTAATCTGGTGTGCAGGTTTCCATCGCTATGAAAATATAGAGGTGTTGTGAGTATCCACAATGTCAGCAAGGACCTTGATCTCACGAGAATTTAGATATTGAATTAGTTGTCTTGATAAAAGATGTCTGCCACCACTCCCATTCCATGGGTTGGCACCAATTCAGACCAGGGATCCATCATTAACTTTCCAAACCAAGTTATCCCTGATGAGGGGTAGTGAATTTAAGAGTGCTTTCCATACAGAAGAAATGCTAGATTTGGGCCAATTTGGAAGCCGAACCCATTCCATGATGTTCGGAGGCCAAATGTATTTGTGATATGAGATGCTGGTCCAAAGATTATGTCCAGTGAGCAAAGTCCACCCCATTTTGGCTGCTAGTGCCTTCGCAAAGAGGGGTAGGTCTTTTAGTCCCTAGCCTCCCCATTTTTTGGGCAACGCTTCTTCCATCCAACCTAAGAAAAGATTCGCTTGTACTAGTTCCCATTCCATAGATATATGTTACATATTTGGTGCAATCTTGCCAAGATGCTTTTCGGTATCCAAGCAAGTGCCATCCAATAGACAGGCGTAGCCTCTAATACAGATTTGACTAAGACTAGTCGACCTGCTCTAGATAATAAACGATGACTCCATGTGCTTAGCCACTTTTCCAATTTTGAGACAAGCCAAGTCCAGTCATTTATCTTCTGGCAAACATGCTTAATCCAGAAACCTAGATATTTAAGGCCACGGTCTAGTGGGATAATGCAATATGGAAACAGTTGATGAGAAAAATGAGTCTCCTGTATGGAAGTTTGGGTAAAAGTGATAGTTGATTTTGAATGATTTGCCAACATCCCAATAGCAGATGAGAAAAGGGAGAGGATTTTCGAAAAAGTTCGAGAGTCCCTGATACTGCCATCAAGAAAGATGAGAACATCGTCCACAAACAGAAGATGGGTAAGGGAACAATCATCAGAAATCTTGAGCCCACCAAGGTCCCCATCTCTCTTTGCTGAAGCAATCAAACGACTAAGAATATCCATGACAATCAAGAAGAGAAGAGGTGACAGGCGACAACCTTGTCTGAGACCTCGATCAGAATGGAAAAAATGAGAAGCAGACCCATTGATCAGAACACTGAAAGTAGGTGTGGATATACAGGCCATAACCCAGGTAATGAAAGGATTGGGAAAGCCTAGGTGGATAAGGAGCATCTTGAGGTAGAGCCAACTGACACGGTCAAAGGCCTTTGCCAAATCAATCTTTACGGTGATGTGTTGGGTCCCTATAATACTAGTGATCACCCCATTACTATTGTAGTTGTACCCCTTATTAATATTGTTGTGCCCCTATTACCGCCATATTGTTATTACTGTGCCCCATACAATCCCTCTATTGTTATTTTTGTGGCTTTATATTATTATTGTTAGGTCGGCTGGGTTATATTGTGACTCCTTAGACTCCTATATATAGAAAGGAGGTTTTGTCATTTGTATTATCCAAGAATTTTTCATTTATGTAATGTAAAGGATGTTGTTCCCTCGAAGAGGCTTAATTCTAAGGCGTTGATCTATCTTTTCTATCTTTTCTTGAGCTGGTTCATAACATTTGGTATCAGAGCTTTGGATTCTAGGGTTTCGCTACTCCAAACAGGCCATCGTGGCATTCTCACAATAAATTTTTTTCTGTGACATTTTAGAAGCTCACAAAAAACCCATTTGAGAAGACGTCGCGTTGAATCGCAGGTCCGAATTTCAGAGTATTTTGCACTATATTTTCGGAGATATGATTTGAGGAAGTTTGTCTTTTTGCAGACTCCTAAATTACATTTCAAGCAGGTGACCTGCGGAAAATCATCATAACTTTTTCTTTGAGCATTGGATTGAAATTTCGTAAGAAGGTGCAGAAAGAGGACGGATTTTAGTTTCTTGTATATATATTTTTAGAGCCAAAATACGAAACAGCAACTCGCGGCACATCGTACAAGTTCGCCCTACTGAACTAGTCCATAATCACGTCACTGTGGGAGATTTCGCATAACTCTTCCTTGGAGAATCCAATTTGGATCAGACTGGTGGCATTGGAAAGAGGACACAGAGGGCTACTATAGGTCACAATTTCAGAACTAGATGACTTGAATGTACAGAGATACATCAGAGGCAATATCGAGCTCCTACAAAGTGAAAAAAGGTGGGTAGATTCTTTTAAATTTTTACTTAAGATTGGTTTGAAATTTATTTTGAAGGAATTCAATGGGCATAGTAGAGCATTATTATCGGTAACTCATGCCTCGAGGAAAGAAAATGCAAACACCTTGTAAGGAACCTGAAAGCTCTAACATGACTCATGAAGAAGAGGAAGAAATGCTATATGATATATCAAAATTACAAGAACAAGTGCAACAAGTGTCACTTGAACAAAAAGCAACAGAATCTAAGATGGATGGTTTAAGGAAAGATGTAGAAGCTAAGATGGATGGTTTAAAGAAAGGTGTAGAAGCTAAGATGGATTATTTAAAGAAGGGTGTAGAAGCTAATATGGATGGCATGGAAGCTAAGATGAATGGCA